>JAVSBV010000029.1:5557557-5568190 GCA_033117975.1 Parotocinclus spilosoma | reverse complement strand
TCATCTATTGCATAGAAACTTTTTTTTTTTTTTTTATTTGAAGAAAAGAGTCAAAAGGTTCGTTTTAGGTTAATGCTAGGTTTAGGGGTAGGTGTACCATTAATTAGCAACATTAATCATTATGTGAATAGGAAGTCCCCACAAATGTGTGTATTTATATGTGTGTGACAGAGATAGAGTTCAACTCTGGTCACACTGAGACATGGCATGGTTATCGTTACACCACATCCTCTGCTTAACTGTGAGAAAGGCTCTTTAGTTGCTTTTTCATTATGTCCAGTTAAATACCATATGTAATTTGCTTAACAGATAAATGTCATAAGCAATCAAGCAAAATACAGGGATCAGTATCAGCAAACTGCTGCAGTTAAATGAATTATGCATGTGATCACTTTACGATTGTGTTAAGTTCTTTCAGATCCTGTATTTAATGAAACAAACTCTGGAATGACAAGTAGAAAATATAGTCAAAACACACACACACTCCCATGGAAATGTTATAGAAGGCTCGCAGATGCGACTTGGGGTAGTTCACCTCTTGGTGAGATATTGGTGACTGCCAGACTTGCCTTTCCAACGCACTCAAAGACATTTTTTCCAGTTGATAGCCTTGAGAGTGGGTGCAACACTGGACCGAGTGAAGCAGGGTGGTCATTTTAAAGCCATCCCACCAGCCATTCTGGCCAAGCTGTTAGTAAGTGTTCGAAGCAGGGGTTCTCAGCAAACAGGCTTGAAATGGCCCAGACAAACTTTTAGCTGTCGACAAGCACGAGCAGCTACAACAATTTCGCTGCCCATCACACAGACTCGGGTGGCATCTTTACTTCACAGTCCTGTTTCTGCATAGAGCATTTCCAGGTGTTTATCAGAAGGAACTTTGTTGTCACTGCAACTGTCCTGGCAGGTAGCCACCATCCCCTTCATTTGCACTGGTGTGGTGGACGAGAAATCTGGATGCCGTACCTGTGCATTCCTCCATGCATATCATGCTGTATCCAGGCTAGAGGCAGCCTGTAAAATTGTACAGTTTTCCCCATGATCCTTTTGCTCTAATGTTGTAATAGCTTACTTGTATCATCTATACCACACATATAAAATGTACAATTCCTTGTTGATGGAATTTTTTTTTGTCAATTAGTGTATTTACATTTCTATATAGTTTGACTTTGTGAGGGTCAATCATCTTTATTTTTTAAATCCTGAGTCAGCAAAAGAGGGTCACGTCTCAGACACTGAGTAAAGTACGGACTTTGTCTCTGACTTGCTAGTCTGAGTTAAGTCTCTGATTGTTCAGCTCAGACTTGCACATTAAAGTTGAATCTTGACTCAAGTAGGGGCACTTCTAAAAGTAATTAAAATCTGTTTTATGTTGTGTACACAGGGAGCAAAGTCGGCATAAACGAAGAGGAAAATGTGCAGAGGTGAGGAGAGTGAACGGAAAACTGTGTGAAATAGATAATATACAGTTATTATTACCATTATTACGCCATTGTTTAGTTATTAGGAGACGAGGTGCCTCCAATAACTTAATAACTTACCACTGAGGACTCATTATTTATAATTAAATCGTTATTTCATTAAAAAAAATTACTATTACTACAACTTAACTATTTTAACTAACATCTAGGCCACCCAAGGAGAAAGTTTCTCTTTTTGATTATTTGACCACCTGAAGTTTCTTCTTTCTGTTGCTTTAGGCTTGCTCAATTTGGGATTGGCCTTAGGATAATATAATATTCTGCTTTGAGACAATGCTCCATAGTAAAAAGCGCTATAGAAATGAATTTGACTTTGAAATTTTGACATTCATTAGTTTAGGTTTTTACATGATACCCTTTGACAACAAAGGAAAGGAGTTGGGATTTTATCAATTTAAACTTGTCAAGTCTGAATCCCGTTTAATTTGTGCAGTGTGGAATTGTAAAACAATGATAGAAGATGTGCGACAAACCAGAAATTCTCACTTAAGAATGTGTATTAGAAGGCACAAGTGATTGGTGAAGATATTTTTTTTTAGCTGTTGCTCAGAGACAGGAAAACACAATGCAAATCTGATGGTATGAATAGGCAAATACTGAGAACAGTTTAATTGGTGGGGTAGCTAACAGAGCAATTCAAATACATTAAAAATAGAGTTCTATTTTATTTACATGACAATAACCACAGCTTCTATTTGTGTATTACATGTGTGTGGTTGCAGTAGATACAGGAGTCTGATATGTCTGAGAATCACAAAGACCAATTACATTGCATTTATGTGTAACCTCTCCTGTCACCCCCCCATCATTTGTGGTACCGTGAAGGCTAAAAGCTTATTCTGTTATTATTCAGTATCAGAGCTAACATGTAAACATCGAGATGTGAATTGTCTGCAATGGCTATTTCTCTAAAACAAGCAAATAATAAACAAATAAAAAAAACACGCATGAAAATCCAACACAGTACTGCACATGCTTGTATGTCTTTTGTGGCCCAATTTGCTTATGCAAATCATTTGGCTGTAATGTACCTTACAGGAAGTATGTCAGGAATAGTATCTTCTTTGGTTAGAGCCATAACTGTTTTTTTGTTTCTTATATTGAAATTCAGTGGAACACATGAACCCAGTTTAGCTCAAGTGCTTGTAAACCCCCCAAACCCCCCACCTAATACAACAGCTCAGCATAGACAGAATCACAGAGTAAAAAATGTATGAGAGAGGGGTTACTTAAGTGTTGTACATTGTGTCTAATCCTAGTGAGTATCTTAGTGTGCTTTCTTATAAGCTGTGGTTATGCTCAGGAACTATATGTGTGTGTTTAAGGAAAACAAAGGCCGTGAGCGCAGAGAGACACCTGTGTCCCCCTCCAAACCCACACCGGATGAAGCTGTTATTTCTATAGAGACAGAGACTGAGGGCAAAAGCAACAAGTCCAAACCAGCGACCACCACAGTGGCATATGGGTCTGAAAGCTATTTCTCTAGAACACATTGAACATCAACACTTTTATTACCTATACAGTGTGTTACATTTATGTGATTATTTAACAGGTCATGTATACAGCATACTCCGATTAAGCAAACAGTAATCAATTTACTGGGGTAAAGCCCAGCTCTCTTTTACGAATAGCACATATACAACTTACTCAATTTCAATTGGATTTGGCAGTCTGTGCATGTGCGCAGAGCAGCTAGTGAATAAAACATGGTTGCCAGGTTGGCTTATTCTTAGTGGTTTTGTTTCTTTTATGGTGCATTTTCATAGACCAGAAACCCTGGAATAATCCTGGAATTAAATGCAGAACTGTCAAACAGCTAGCAAACACTTTCCGGAGATTCTGAAACACAATATATACAATATAAAAATTGATCTGAAAATATAATAATAATTTGATTTAATATTAACCATTTAATTTATGTCACATCTTTCTTTGAGATCATTGACTGTTTGCAAAGTACAAATGTGGCTAATTCCTGGGTGATGGAAGGCCGGTGTTTTTTCTGCAGTTATCAGATTGTTTTATATATATATATATATATACACACATTAAAACATTAAAATGCATGTAAATAACATCTTGAAATGACATCTGCTGCTTTTTCCTGCCATTTTGCCTAGGCATTACCCAAACTTAACCGCTTCCAACAATGATGTGAAGCTGTCTGTTTATTGCTGTGCATAATTTGTTAGCCATCTTCTACTTTATCCATTAGTGAAAATAGACCACTGTAGGACCACCAGTGACCCGGCTGTTTTTTGGAATGTCACCATTCTCAGTAAGGAAGTGACACTGGCATGGCCCTTAATCAAGTGCACTATCCACAGCAGCGATGATTCACTGCCAGTATGTTTATTTATTAGTTCGGCTAACAAAATATCCAGGGTGTAGTTAAATAGGCGAAGGGCTGGAAACGAATTATCACAAACAAAGATTGTCATTAAAGACTCTCATCATAAAAATGAATGAGCTGTACAAACCATAGATTTATCTAATAAAATGCAGTAATTATCCACTATATCAGCCAATAGATTGATTGAGTAGTACTGCTACAAATCTACCTAATTAACTTGCAACGTCTTGTTTTCCATTTATAGCAACAAAAGGAAAGCAGAATGGCCGGACAGTGAAATTGGGAAAAAGTCCCCAATACCCCAAGATGTCTTCAATGAAAGAGTGAAGCCAACCACAGAGGAGAAGCAAAAAGAGATGAAAATTCCAAAGACAAACATCAGCAAGGAGTTGACCTTAAGCAGTGTTAATGAGAAAGAAAAAAGGTCCCTGGAATCTCCAGTCACAGAGAGTACTGCAAACCCAAGTCCTGCAGAGCAGCAGGTTTCACTGGGCCCTCAGGTTAAAGAACAGACAAGAATTAGCACTGGCCTCCCAGGCTGGCCACACCCCATCACCCCTCACACCTCCATGGCTTGGTCTCACCCATTGCCTCCCGCTCAGACAGTGGTGGTTCCACCCTTGAGCCGCACCAGCAGGCAGCCGCTGCCTCAGGTCCCGCTGGAGGGTCTGGATCGATCAGTGCTCACAGTCAGACTGGATCAGCTGGAACGAGAGGCCAAACGCCTGCGGAGGATCCTGGGTCTTCGAGAAGCAGTTGTTCAAATGGCTCCATTAACAGAAGGGGACGTTTCAGGTTCTGGAGTGACAGTATCGGACAGGACCATGAACTCAGGGGTTGAAACAATGGTGACAGCATCCACTGCATTGAAGGTGAGAATGAACCACTACCATGTATTCCGCAATGTCAAGTTTATCTGTTTAAAGAATCTAGTCAATATTGTGCCACAATTTTAGACATATGCTGCAGATACACCCAACTGAGCACTTTATTAGGAACACCTTATTCTTGGAGCTATCTAATCAGACATTCGTGTTGCAACACTGCAATGCATAGATCACAGGCTTGCAACTTCAGGTAATGTTCACATCATCCATTACATTTACATTTCCAGCATTTAGCAGACACCCTTATCCAGAGCGACTTACAACTGATACAATCTTACAATCCAAGCAATAATGGGTTAAGGATCTTCCTCAAGGACCCAACTGAGGCAGCTTGGCAGAGGCGGGATATGAACAGATTTGTACCTTAACCACTAGGCTACCACAGTCCCATCAAAGTAGTGTGGCATAGGGGCAGTGATTTTTCCTCAGACATGGCCAATTTTGTGTCTCCATGCTACCTGATCTGGATGGAAGTTGCTAGCCGCAAGTAAATGCACTGCATTTCCTGTTTTCCTAAAACAAACTACAAACCGTTTAACAAGCATGATCAAAGGCTCAAATATGCCCGTTTGTTAGTAAAATGGCATCTTGGCAGTTTTTCAAATACATTCAAAACCTTTTTAAATTCAGCCCGTGCTGACAAAGTAACACGTTGTGATTTTGTCTGCCGTCAGAAATCAGGACAACAGTCAGACAAACAAAGTCCCCTAAGGCGAACCTGCGGTAGTGCGGGGCAGCAGGAGGCACCAGCAGAAGATCTGAACTGGAGTAAGACAGCGGCAAAACTGCAGAGTCAAAATCAAACGCTCTCTGCCGATCTAAACAAATTGAAGAAAGAGAGGGATGAGCTGCATAACAAACTGAGGCAAGCAGAGAGAGAGTCACTGGAGCGAAAAGATCAAAGCACCAGCACACCATCCAACATTAATGAAAGGTAAGGATACAAGAATACAAACAGTTACCTTACTACTGAACAATCTGTTTCATTTCCGCTTCATCTTTTCACTTGATGTCCGCAGTGTAACGATGGACAGGTTACGCTCTATCCGGCACAACGTCGTCTCTCTCCTTTCTTCCATCCTTCCCAACCTGGATATGCAGGGAATCAGCTACGACACAGGAGACGTGGACAGTATACTCCAACAGATCATTCAAGCCAACAACCTGTAATCCTGGTCAAGTGCTAAGAAATGCACAACATGGGATGCGTGCACACAAACCAACATTGAACTCGGCACCATTTACAGCCAAGCTTCAAAGAAGGAAGTACCCATGTTGGAAACTGCTGATCACAGTGCAGTGCCTCCATCCAAGCCCCACAGTAAGGACATGTACAGGCTTGCAGCTCCTGACTTCAGAACAGCTTGCATCACTTAGAGAGGACTAGGTCCTGGGTCTGTTATACTGCTATTCAGGAAAGGCTCACAAACCATACAGATAAAGAAATGCCACATGTAAATTCAATTGTAATACATGGTTACGCCTTGCCTCACCTGACCTTAAGGAGAGCACCAGTCACAAAAGGTAAAAGCCAAGCAGTATCTTGTGATAGTTCCAGTCAATTTCAGGCATTCATACTGGATGCATAACTCGACCAGAGTTTCTTAATGGCTCTAAATTTGGCTCATGGCTCAGGCATAATATGACCACCTCCTTGCTTCTACACTCGGTCCATTCAGTTTGTATCAAAATGCAAAATGTATACAAATACTTTTGTACAATATCTGTTTTAAATACAGTAACAACCAACAGAGTGTAGTCAGCTCGGTAAAACTGGTCAGAAGAAGAACCTCTGTCACAGGTGAAAACAGCAGGTGAAATGCTGTTGTGATAAAAAGCACAGCCAGGGAAAATTGTCAGGAACTTGGTGAAAAATGGCAACTGCTGTACAGGCATTATGAAACTCCATCAGCTCAATATTCTGTGTTACGGTCAGCAAACTGGCAAGTTTCTTCACGTTGTTTGCAAAGTGACAAGAAAAACGTTTGTCTCAAATGTTTAGAATTCTTTTCTATTTTTATATGCTGTCTGGTTTCATTTTATATATATATATATATATATATATTTTCTTTTTTTTTTTTTTTTTACATTATAAATAATTTTATATTTCAGTACCTTTGCATTTGTTGCTTCTAAGACTGGAGCTAACGACTACAGCGAAGACAACGTTCAGAGTGTATTCAGAGTTCAACTTGACATTGCCTTTTATTCCTTCAGTTTATTTTTATGCTTAAAAACTGCAAAGCATAGTATTTAATTGTGTTATTGCCTATTTTCCAGACATATAGTTACAATAAAGTGAAATGGTCAAAGCATTTTTGTGTTGAAAGTACACAAACAGGAAGCTTTTACCTGTATTAATGTGAAAGACCAACTTTGACAGCACTAAGGACAGTATTAAGGAGAATTGATTAAGCACAGACTTGAGCAGCATCACATTATATGTTTATTCATTACTTAGATTAATACAGTAGCGATCTGAACAGGTTTTAAAACCAGACTTTAAAACCAGTAATATGGATTAAATACTGCAATATAGGACAGCAATTTTATATACTATGGTTTTCACTAAAGCAAGTGGAACATTTGTGATATTCAGTCTATAATAAAAAATAACCATTTATAAGCAGTTTAGCAAAAGATACTTGTTACTTTCACAGTGCAGCTTAAATTATTTAGCATTCAATTATTTTATGTGTTGAAATGTACAATTTCACAGATGTGAAGCTGGAAGAGAAATGCTTTGAAGTGAGGAGCCGGCAGTGCTAAACATTTACACATGCTTAGTAGAGGAACAGGATTAGTTGTATATGCAACATATTACAGATGAAGTTTCCCTCTTCCATCTCTGTTGCCCATTGTGTACAGAATGTCATACTCGCACTATAACCCGTTTAATAATTTAAGGTGAAAAGCTGATCTAATTCCGCCGTTTCTTTCCAACAAAATATCTATAACATCTCAGGTAATCAGCTAAATAGTTTTTCCTAAAAGCGCATTCTAGCTGAGCTTTTTTTAAACTCCAACATGAGACCAAGGTGAGATCTGAGATGAAAAAGGTACAAGCTAAAAGGAGTTAGTGTTTACAAATTACAAAGACTCTAAACTGTCTGCCAAATGCTATTCCTAATGGGTGTAGATAGACCTTCTTTCTCTCAGCTTGGTGTGGTTCTACATATCCAAATAAAATAGCATTCAAATTGTGTTGTTTGTTTGTTGGCAAATGCAGCTCTTTCCTAGTCAGAAAGGACCAGGCCTATTCCTGCTCACAAAGGGACCCAGGAGGTGGTCACATTTTTACAGATTTAAAAGTCTCTTATCTTGTGGAATGGGTACAGGGTGTCTTAGTAGACTTGGCTACCACGTAGCTACCACATCAAAGCTGAGTAGTTAGTGCTCCAAATATCTCCTTCACTTTAACAGCTCTCACTGATGTCTTGAGCATGCCTAACATATCATAATTATTATTAATAATTTGTTAGAAAGGCAGAATCCTATGACTGTGCCACACTGGGTGTAGCTGAAATAGCTAAATAAGCCAGTTTGCTTTCATACTTTTAGCTATGCCGTGCAGATCAGGAATGTTAATTTGGCTTCAGGTATGGTTGTGTGCAAATTTTCCAGTAACTAAGAATTAAGGCATATATTCTTAGTCATGTAAAACACCTATGGCTACTTAAAGCAATTTATTCAGTACAAATGATTAAAGCAACAGTTAAAATCATAAATCACAAATTATGAACTTAGGAAAAACGGCAACAAATGCAGAGCAAAGTAAAAACATGAACATTTTTAACAATAAAATATCTGATAAGAAAATATGCATTGTTTGCTATGCTTAAGAAATGCTACATAGAATTTAAATTAGTATTAAGCAATAGGCATGATTAAGTTTCTCATGTCGTCAAACTAACTTGTTCTAAAAATCAGAACCTATTGCTAATTCAAGATTAGTTTAGCACAGGTAAAGGGCATGTTCTGAGACTGAATGTAGCAGTGGATTTTGGGCTACGTGGTTAACCGAAGAACTGAACTAAAACATGATTGTACTTGCTTAATGAAACTTGAGACTACACCAATTAAAAGGGCCTAATGTTTTGAAGCTCTAATAAAACTTTTAAGAGCTTTTGGTACATATAGCCTTTGAAGGCAATGTAGCCTTGTGAAGGCATACCATACCACCTTATACCATAATACTAGAGAACTTGCTGGCTCCTGAACTCAAATATTATATACTCAATATTACTGAAAAATATTTCCTGTCCATCTCAAAAGCGACCAATTTCCAAAAGTCAACGCCTTTCTTAAACTTTGGAGGAGAAATCTAAAAAAACACACAACCATAAAAATTGCTAAATATGTAATGCAGGCATTCTAAATTGCTCAACACACCTGATTCACCATTTGGGCTGAATTTGTTGTTAGAGGAAATACATCAGTTGTCACAGTAGTGCTTTGTCCATCCAGGACTGCTCTGTGTGAATGTAGCTCAACACGAGCTTTTTCAGAGAAAAAAGATGCAATAGTTAAACAACCCTTATCTGACAAAGGACACTTCCTAAGAAAAAAAAAAAAGTCATTATATTGGAATATTACAATTACTTAATGCAAGGCTACCATTGCCTGTTCAGTTAGATGCTATATGAAATAAAGTCATCCTATAGATCTGTATAGTGTCCTGCTAATATTTACAGCTCCTTCAAAAATTTTCTTTTAAACTGACAACTACGCATATGTTGCAATGCGAGAATAGTGAGACAGTGACTGTGTGACTATGTAACGGAACAGATGAACAAAGGGCAAAGAAGGAGAAGGTGCTGAAGTAAAGGTCGGTTGTGAAGGCAATGTACATGAGAGTCTTATCATTAATGGATCAACCATCACAAGAGTCAAATCTCTGCACATAATTATTAATCACTCACTCACTGAGACCTATGCAGGCTATCAGGTGGAGAGTTGAGCGAGCTCGTGGTCGCTGGACGAACTGATCTGTCTCTCTACAGTCCTCTGCGCCTTACAGGCAGTCATCTTGCTTTGGATATCATGCTTCTTCTCAAAGTAGTTTACCAGAGCCGGCTCGGTCAGCAACGATGCCAGCACCTGCTCAAACGAGATCGACCAATCGGCATCCGGCGCGCTACCACGCCTGCTGCCGTTCCCACTTCCTGCTTCTCCAACTCCACAGCCAACAAGAACTGTATCATCTGCAATGTCATCGCACTGCAGAGAGCCAGCGCTGACCACAGAGTACGATGAAATGGACGTGTCGTCTTTTACATCTTCGTCTGACCCGCTGGCTGGAGGAGGTGGAGACTCCAGCTGGGCTTCTGCCAGCGCCTGTGACACCAGGGACGGTCCAGAGCCAGCCTCTCCAGAACTGTCCTCTTTCACTGGAGTCTCTTCCCCTGGCTGACAAAGCACTTCGTTCCTCTTGCTACCGTTATTGAATTTCTTTCCTACTTCTCCAATGCGAAGGAGTAAGCTCGCTACAGTTGCGATGGCGTGATAGAGCTCCTGCTCCAGAGGGTCCTCGCTGAACATGTTGTAGAGCGTCTTGCACAGCTCAATAAATTGCTCCTGAACACAAAACAGACAGTTTCAAAATAATATTTTATTCATGCTTTTACTTTCTTATACACTTAATCCTGGACATAGGCTACAATGGTGGAACAACTCCAGACATGGCGCCAATCTAACGTAGGGCACATGCAATCACACACTAGGTGCACTTTAGAGACAACAAATAACCTAACACACATCTTTGTACTGTTGACTGTGACGGAAACTTTCTCTCAGAGCTGATGTTCTGGTACTGGTTCCAACACATCACGCACTTACATGTTCTTCCGGCTCAGCGTCGCTCTGATTGTCTTCAACACCGGAGGCAGGTCCCACCAGAGTGCAGGAACTCCCTC
>JAVSBV010000029.1:5425168-5459680 GCA_033117975.1 Parotocinclus spilosoma | reverse complement strand
TCCATTATGGGATACTTAAAAACCCCTAAATTTTATGAGCAATACATTTACCCAAAGCTCGACCGTGAAATATTCATTATTTTCAACTCATTGGTGAACCTGTGTCCAGTGAAATCCTCATATTCAGTCTGACGGAAATGTGTTTATCTGTGTTGCTCTTTAACATCGAAGACCATTCATCTACAGAGATAAGGTTACATCAAGACCTAAGCTTATATCAAAACTAATCAGGTATACTCAGATTGGGGCCAATTTTAGCACAATATGCAAAATGCAATGACTGTTTTATCTGAAATAGCTATTACAGGGATGCACCATTTAATATCATATCATGTCTACATCCATTCATTTAAGATCCGAACTCTAAGCAAGAAAGAAATATATACACATTTACATCTAAATGCACGCAATATATGTACATGTAAATCTAATTCAGATCAGAATGACAGAAAACTAGCATGAGCAAACCCTTAAGACACCTGCTGACAGAAAAGGGAACTGCAGTCTTGAAGGCAGAAAGCAAGATGGCAAGACGGTTTGTTTTTGTTATGAAGTGTTTAAAGTTTGATAAAGATTAAAATTACTGTGTTGCACAGTACAGTACAGAATTGTACCAAAGGTTTAAAAATCTTTTATTTAATATTACTGTTTACAATAAAACACTATGTGCAAAGTATCTAAACTACTATGTGGCTATATTTACAATACGTAATGTTACTGACACAATTTAGCACGTTTTAATAAAAGGTAGAAAAAGTATTCCATAATTCTGTATTTTAATTATAGAATAAATAAATAAGTTCCTTATTAGAAATGTAGCAATTTCTGTAGTATTTTTACACATATTTTCACTGGTAAATTTACAATTCATTATTAATTAATTATTAGTTATCACATTCTCCGTGGGACCAACCAGGTGTAAAGGAAAACAGGCTTTAACATTTTCACCTCCTGATCACATCAACATATAAACTTTCATGCTCATTGTGATATTAATATTGCATATCTGTTCTAACTTACTTATAGCGCTGAACTGGCCACGCCGCTTATCACTGAACACCCTCACACTTTCCGCATCTGTCTGAGTGACATGAAGGCTCAGTTTGTAGCCTTCTGGGAGTGTAGCTGGTCCCTTGGTACGCAAGATCATCTTGGACATATCCGTTAAATCTGTCATTAAAAAAAAAAAAAAAAAAATCACCTTTATATTACCATTAAGAAGAAACTCAAACTCAAAGTGTACCATTTAAATCTTCAGCTATACTGTGTGGATAACAAAAGTTGATGTCTTGTGGTATGTCTTCTGGTATCTTTCCAGTGTCCCATATCAAGTGTTGTCAGCAGTAATTTTTTGGAGGCTGATAAGCACACCTGTTGCTGTGTTGTGTGCTTTTTCAATAGCAACATTGTAATGTTTTGATTATTGCATTCTATTTTTATTGTAAGTAAAAGAAAGTGACTTTCCTTTGTACTGTAAGGTTTCTTGTATTGTCTGGAATTCCGGGGTTGAATTTGTAGCTAGTCAATGCTTTTTGGAAGACTCTGGATAATTGTTGGCCTATATCCTTTTATGTTTCAATTATTTGCTGTCCTGTTTTGATAAGTTGGACCTATGGCCCGTTTCACCTTTACTCTACATTCTACGAAGTAGGTTCTCTATTTTGATTGGATCTGTGCTGGCGGTGATGTTATTGCCAAAATGCTTCTGGCTTTGTTTTTTTAGATTGATGTATTATTTATTGTTATTTGGTTCTACGAATTATTAGCTTATCTAAGTTTTTTTAGGTTGGATGTTTATTTAACCATTAAACCAGTACCACCAGTGTGCAGTAACTCCCTCCATCGGTTGGACATGTGCCTCCAAGGATCTCCCACTGAGGACTCATTTAATAATCTAGTTGTTTTATAAATTTGTTTATTTATTTTATTAATAATTTAAATTTTATTATTAATGTGTTATTGATTTAAATTATTTACCTTATTTTGCTATAATTTAATATACTTTTAAGTATTTATTTAATTAACATCTAGGCCACCCATGGAGGATAAGTCCCCTGTTGAGTCTTTATATAGCTTTATATATATATAGATTTATATAGCACTATATTAATAAATTTGAATTGAATTGAATTATAATAAAACTATATACAAACTCTGGCTGGAGTGTGTAACAGAGCTAGAAAATCTGATTAAATTAGTTCAGTTATGTCAGTTTTGCACTGGTTAGCTGTTTAATTCAATATAGATTACAAAATACCTTAAAATACTCTGAGACCTGCAGTATCTGAGTCAACGCAAGTCTTACAACCCAAGTTGTTCAGTTTGTTCACAAGGTGCAGTCCCTAGATTGACAAAAGTAAAGGCAGGGAGAAGGTCATTTTAGTAAAGGGGTCCCAGCAATGGAATGACCTCCCCACCCTTGTTTAGGATTCAGACACACTCAAAAGTGTAGAAAAGAAATACTTATTTACACAGTACGTGTTGTGCTATGGTCTTCTCTGTTTTACATTCCAGTGCATTTAAGCTATTTTTCATATAAATTTTGAATGTATATATTTCAATTAATTGCTATATACAGTATACTGTATATATAGCTGCTAAAAGAAGTTGGGTCCTTGAGCTTTGAAACGCTATTGTAAAAAAGTGACATATAACAAATATGACCTTGACTTTCAGTAGAATAATGTATAATAATAAATGGAGACTGGATGATTTCACTCATGGCATGCAATGTTTAAACACACCTTTAAGGTGATTCACCAGTTTTGTTATGTATACTAGGTTTGCTGTTTGAATGTTGATTAGCCTTTATTTCGTCATTGTTACAGACTAAACACTGTCAGTATTGGTACCTTATGCACATCAAAAACATCAAATGTGTTGCATTTTAAAAAAGAAAGAAACATAATTCTAAGATTAATTAATTTTATTACACACTGACCATTTTGATTTTGTATTAGATAGTGGATTATTTTAAGATTGGATTAGATGGATTATATAGTTAAAAATTTGTATAAAAAAACATTATTTCATAAAATACTATTAATATCCTTGTATAGTATAAACCTCCCTATTTTCAGGTATATCATCATATTGCACTTCCTGATTGGCTTATCTTTCTTTTATATTTGTGCATTCCTTAGTTCAGCTTACTGCATAACACACATTTATTGTTGTAAATGTATGTGCATAGATAAGGACAGCAAAAGGTTTCCAAAGCTTTACCTTATGATAAGCCAGTGGATAAAATGAACGCATAGTTAACTCACTAATTGGAGGCAGGTACGGATATAGCAGAGATTATATCACCCTGGTAACACAAGTAAATAAGAGAATGCACAGGCACTTTGTAACCTGAGGGCCATGCTGTAGGCAGGTATTATGAGATGGTACAGGAAAACTCACATATGCCCGAGAGTCTAGGTTGAGGCGCTCAGGAATTAAACATGTATAACTGTGTCTTTGGCTGCCAGCAGAATGTCAAATGATCACCACTTCACAATTATGCCACCTTTGCTGGTGTTTCAAATAGATTTCTTACTCCACTGAAGCCCATGTGACACCCGAAGAGAAAGATCAATCAACAAAGTAGCAAGACTGTTAGTAGCAAAAAAACCATAATCAAGTGAATGATACCTGCTTAAAATTAAGGCAGTGTACTACAGATCTCTTTTTTCCTGAGTGATCTTTAAAGTAACTTTTAAAGCATATGTAGCTTTTTTCTGAAGAAAGAGCCGGTCATGTTTTATCATTCTTATTTTGAATCTACTGTATAATTATCTGCTTGTTTGACTTATGATGCAAAGAATACTAGACACTAATGATACGCTTATATACTTAGGAAACAATGAATCATATTCTTTTGGCAAAGACTCATACATTACATTACATTAGGCTACATTAGGGATGGCATTTTCATGGAAACCAGTTACTCAAGTTAACAAGGATAAGGCAAACAATTTCATATGTTCCCTTTTGTTCTGCCACAATTCCAGATAGCCAGCATTTAAAGCTGTAGTATTGTCTTGTAATAAAAGTGTAAAAAAAATGTGAATCCTGCAGGGTTATGGTTATTAATCTGAACCGTATAATACCTATGAATCGTCAGTTGATTTCTTCTCTCTAAGAATTTAGTTGGTTTGCCTTTATGGGCTTTTTGCAGCTGTGGCGTTAATTTTGATGTAATCTGTAGCTTTAATTTCAAACAAATGATGCTCAACAAATTATAATTTAGATCTATACTATAATTATGTTTACTGGGCATGTACTAATAGTCTAGCACTGTTGATTTATGTAGTATAATAATTGATACTAATAAGCAAAAATGAAGGTTCTCTGACTCAGAACTACATTTTGCAATCAACAAATGTTTTTTAGTGTTACCATGAAATAAGCAATTGAAAGTTTTTATTGATGTAATTTGTTTTAATAATATGCCATCGTGGTCCTGGGTACAGGTGTCTTGTTGCCATGCTCCCCTGTGTATGGGCATGACGCACAAAAACCTCAGTTGTGAGTCAGCTGTCCCCTGGGCATGGCTTCCCCAAACATTAACATATCTACTAATATAATGGTATATTGCCTGTCAGTTTACACCCAAGTCACTCGCTGCAATGTCACTGGCAGTGTGTGTAAATTGCATCTGGTGTCTGTGGAATTTCTGATGATGCAAATGGCTTGCGTCTCTCACAACTCTCATACCCAACACACACACACAAATCTCAACTGGAGTAAGCATGCACTTGGTTTGGAGAATTTCACCACATTTTTATGCATTTGTGGTTATGCTGGTAATATTATTCTTAAGAACTAAACAAATTATCAAAGTAGATTTTACCTTAGGTGAATGCTAGCTATTGAATAGTAATGTTATTCATTAGAACCTCTGCACAGTCTTATCCAAACTCAGATGTGTTTTCAGATGGTTGTGTCCTTTCCTAAATAAGTGGCCAGTTTGTGTTCTGTTTAGGTAAATGGATATATTGCTTATTGGGGCTACTTAGATGAGTTCTGACAGGCACTGAGTCATTGTGGCTTCAGTGGCAGCTCCCTGCAGACCAAGAATGTGTGTGTCATGGTGTGAAATGACATATTGACTTCCACCTTCTCTTCTTGCCTATGCATGCACGTGCAACAGTGTCGCAACAGCAACTTGCCTAGCTGATGAGTGTAAAAAACACATACATACTTACCAGTAATTAGATTTTTATTTTTCATAAATAACCACTACTTACTTGGAATTACATTACCTTAGAGACATATAATGAATTTATATATAATTTATATATATATGAATTTATAAATCTAGTTTCTTGACTACCAAAATGACTAGTCATTTTGAACTTATGCTATTAAAAATTTTTTATTGAATGACAGAGGGATCAAATGCAGCAGAATTCATGAAAAATGGGATGGAGAAAGAGAGACATCTTACTGCATTGTGAAATAACTGGCCACACACACGAGTCAGTACAACTCCAGTCTGCTGCTGGCGCCTGCAGTTCTATTGATCTGAAACCCATTACAGCACCATTTGCAAAAGGATTTCCTCATTTAATACTCCTGAATCAGTAGCTATCTCGCAGGCTGAAAGACCTGGCACTGAGTCCTGGGTTGTATCGATAGTCTGTGCTGTGATAAATCAAAAAAAGGAAAAATCACCAGTGATCTTCACAGGACATGATGCAATTTTTATATAAGATTGAAATGCTGATTTTTTTTTATAACAACGTTTTTATTTTCTTGTGCAAATTAGGTTTTATGAGTTTTGGACAAACTGACAAATATCAAAACACAATATTAGATCAGCATTATCTGAGAGATGCAGCTTTATGACTCATGATTCTAAATCGTGTTGTGTGTCAATATTTCTTTAAAGAGCTTACTTCTCCCAACAGAATCTAAGCAAAGCTGGCAAAAGAGATCAGTCAATCAAATATGACATGATCTTTTGTCGATTGCATTACCTAGCACTGTGAAGGCTACTGTTGCATACAGCTAAAGAATGATAAATTGGTCTGCTATATAATGGAGTATTGATCAAATCAGACCTTTTGTCTCACATGCAGAAGAACTTGGTGTTCCTGCCTTTCCTACACCATAGATGCAGGATCTTGCTTAAGAGTTGCTTTCGCATAGAGAGGCTAAGTGCATATTTAACAAGATTCTTGAAATGTTTTTTTATTAGAGCCCACAGGGATGTCTGCATTACTCCTAAGTTCCTTGAATGACACCCTCTGACCACCCTTTGTGATTGTCTGATAATCCATGTACCCTCACTCATTTTGAATTTGATGCCTGCAAAACCCTCCAGAAAAGTTCAGACATGGGCTTGTTTACCACTGTGTTACATCACCTTTCCTTTTAACAACACTCAATAAGCATTTGGGAACTGAGGACACCAATTGTTGAGGCTTTGTAGGTGAAATTATTTCCCAATTTGGTTATTTTCAAAAACAAGTTAAAATGTGGACTCTTCAGACCAAAAGAAACTTTTCCACTTGTGTCAGGCCATCTCAGATGAACTTGGGGCCAGAGAAGCCGGCGGCATTTCTGGGTGTTGTTGATATCTGGCTTTCACTTTGCATGGTAGAGTCATGGTAGATGGAGTGATAAACTGTGTTTACTGACAGTGCTTTTTTAAAGGGTTCCTGAGCCCATGTAGTAATATCCGTTACAGAATGATGTTGGTTTTTAATGCAGTGCTGGGAGCTATCGAAGGTCATGGGAATTATGTATTGGTGCTTACTTACTTGCAAAGATTTCTCCAGATTTTTTAAATCTTTTGATGATATTATGGACTGTTGATGATGAAATCCCAAATTTCCTTTCAATTGTACAATAAGAAATGCTTTTCCTAGACTGTTGGACTATTTTCTCATGAAGTTGTTTACAAAGTTGTGAATCCTCAAAAACCCATTCTTGATTGAGCAACTTCCGGTTATGCTCCCTTTATACACAATCATGACACTCACATGTTTCAAATTAACCTGTTCACCTGTGAAATGTTCTAAAAAGGTGTTTATGAGCATTCCTCAACTTTCCCTGTCGTTTGTGGCCCCTGTCCCAACTTATTTAAAACTTGTTGCAGGCATCAAATTCAAAATGAGTGAATATTAAAAAAATCTGTTTAAACATCATATATAATTTCTTTGTAGTGTATTCAATTAAATATCGGTTGAATAAGATTTGCAAATCATCGTATTATGTTTTTATTTATGTTTTACACAACTGCATTAAAATTGGGGTTATATAATAAGATCTATAATGTCTCTTATAAGTGGTGTTAATTGACAAAAGATGTTTGAAAATTATTTTACATGGAAATGGGAAAAGTAAACAACTATGAGATTATACTGAAATGAATATTTACATTTACATGTCAGTTTTGTACTTTAACAGAACAAAAACATTGAATTATATTATCTAGGAGAAGTTTATAAATTTGCTAACTAATTATAAAAATTAACTACAAAATCATATTTTGTAATTATTCTGTCATGTCATTTTAGCCATCATGCATTTGCAATTTTTGTAAGTGTAGCTTAATAAATGTAAAACTTGGAATCTGTGAAATTTCTCCCCTGACCTTCAGATGTCTGCTTTGCAGTTGTAAAAAGCTTTCCATCTCTCTTGGGGAATGGCTCCATGTGCTTGAGTGAAACGAACAGATGAAGGTCACAGTGATGTAGACTGCCTCAGGGTTTAGGAGTGTGTCAAACTATGCAGGCTGGGTTTTATGCTTGGTTGATGCAGGCTTTGTTACACACACTGCCGCAGTGGAAAAATCCCCTTTTTGCACCTCTGTCACATCTATTCCCTGAGTGTGTGAGAGCTCATGCTCTGGAAATAAGAGATGCAGTCTATGATAGGGAGGTCACAGGAAAAAGAAATGCATAAGAGAGATTCTTCAATAAGAAAAGAAAAAAATAGATAGAAATTGATGCACTCCTGTTCCTCATTCCTCACTGGTAATTCTGTTAATCAAATCTGCTACCACTCTGGAGTAGTGCTGGAGGAATGCTGTCTCCAAGCTCCTGACTAAACGTCTCCAGGGACACTTTTAAGAGATAGACCGCAAAGGGGGAGAATGAGAGTAATACATGGATTTGCATTTACACTCACTTGTGAAGTTTAGGTGCCCACTAGTGATAATACATTGGACTGATGTGTAGCATAAATGGTGCATGATTCAGTACAACACTGATGCAAGTCCACAATGTTAGTATATCAAGGGCCAGTGAGAACTGACATGTGTAATGACAATGAATGTGAATCTGTAATTATAAAACAAAATGCCATAAATTATAAAACCAAACAGCTGGTTTTTAAAGTGATAATAAAGACAAAGAGACCAATTGTGTAAAAAAGTGCAGTTTTTACCTATCATGACATATGAAACTTTCCATGTCTGATGGCATCAAATCAACTGGTGTATTAAATATAGTTCGTAAATCAGCTGTGTTGTTTATATTTGCAACTCAAAATTCCTCCCTTCGCCCTCATATGTACATAGTGTAAATGAAACCCACTAAAATCCTTGTTTCATGTATTTTTATAAACAGAATCAATATTTACTCCAACTTATGCTCATATGCATATACAAGTTTAGATGAACTTTACTCCAGTTCACACATATTATATCCAGGACATTAATTTCATCCTCATATGCATGTACAGTAATTTAAATTAAATTCACACCAGTGTACCCTTAATCTGTGTAATTTAAACAAAATCCATCCAATCTAAACTCATATGCATGTAATGAAAAAAAACCTGCCAAGAGTAACCATCATATGCATGAAAAATACACAAACTCCACCAGTTCACACTCATATGCATGTGCTTTATACATACTTTATACATATATACTCATTTATATGTATGTAATTCAGATGAAGTCAACTCCAGTTCACCTGTGTATTTGTTTCATATTCATTAAGCTTACTCCAATTCAGCCTCATATGCATGCACATACATTCAGACAACATTAATTCACATATACTTTGGTGGCCCGATAAGGTCATTAGTCATGTTATTGAACACACTTAAGCTGTATATTACCTTACCAGGTACTGTACATTAGCGGTTGAATATAGCATTATGACAAACATAATGTCTTAGCCTCTGGTGAAGAAAGTTTATTAATTACATGCATCATCAATGATCAGAGAGAATTTTTAGCAATGTTTGGCTACCGTGTGCTCCTTTGAAGCACCGACATGATGATAAGGATGATGAGCAGGTTACAGGTGGTGGATCTGTGTTGTAAAGCATAAGAATCACACAGTTGAGGTTCACAAGTAGTACACAGACCTACCTATTTTACAGCTGCAATCCAACTCTGACTCACAAAGTGAACACAAGACACCAAAGGTATTACATCACTCAAGGAAAATGAGTCGAACAAGAGTAAAAGTAAATTTTCCTCTTTAACAAGTTTAGGTTCATACAACATCTGCTAATGGGTTCGTCTTAATGCATCTGGCAGATCAGACGTTGTGCAAAGTATTTCAGTCCTTATTTTTAAATATGCATATTTAAAAAGTGTTCTAAGTTGCATGTTTCATTTCCCCCCTGCAGCACTCAGATAGGGATGTGCTCGATTGGTTCAGTCATTTGTCTGGATCACATTTCACTTACATTCCCTTATGCTTCATCAACCTCCCACATGTGGAACTTAGTGGTTCTCCATAGGAATGCTTGAGAGGAATGCTTTAATTAATTAAAATGTACCCTAGGTTATTATAGGTAGCTATTCTTGTTGCTATAATTTGTTGTTTTATCAATACGTTGAATACCTCAAATATTAAATAGTGTCAGTTTTATAGTGCTTACATGAATATAAGATACATTTATTAGTAATTGGTTATACGTTTTTGTAATGGTTATATAGTACAATATTGAATGATTGTGTGCTGCAGCTATGCTTTCTTTAAGTGTATTTCTTTTCTTGAGATGCATTTCAAATATACCATGGCTGATGGAGTTCCCAGCCTGCTTTCCATCTAGCTTTCTTTTATTCCTTTGTTCTTATTAACATTTTTTGGCACTCCGAGCTATGTGGCAGTACAAGGAATCTTCAAAGCATCTTTAACGCCCATTGTTTCAGTTAGTTGTTATCTGTGTGAAGTCTTGCTGTAAGATCTAAATTGCAAGAGGGCATGTATGTGATGAGATAGCTAAAGAGCATGGTATTAGATCTGGATCACAGTTCAAACTGATGTTTAACCCTGGTGTCCCTGGCTTAATTATATTTTCTCTCAACTTGGAAAGAGGGGAATTTTTAAGGTGAATGGTAAGCTGATGCAGGTGGATAGATATCTAATCAGTGCATTTACATACAGAATTGTAATATTACCACCAGTGGTGCTGCCAGGGATTTTGGCCCAATAAAACATATTGTCTTTTAAGCCGCTTTTAATTAAATCAAAATGTTTTAATATGTTTTTGTATCCTGGCAGTAAGAGGTACTTGGAATTGTCCTAACTAGCCCCATGATGGTTTACCAATATCTGGTTACTATCAGACTTTCAACACCCATTATTATATCGTCCCAACTTATTATAACACATTTGTCCATTATATCAGACATAAAGTCAGAGCGTGAAGCTTGAAAAAAACTGTTCTGCTATCCTTGGACTTTAATTTTAATGATTAAACACATGTATACCAGTAATTAAGTTTAGAATTTGCATTTTGTCATTTGTGCCTAACAGTGGCAGCTAGGCTGTTACACACAAAACCCTGCAACTTCAGCTTAGTACTGCCAGTACCTTAACCACAGTGCTACCACAGTCCCATATTTTGCAATAGCCTGGATAAAGGGGGTATGGAAATACAGATAGCTGTAGAAATGGTTTGTTTTCAACAGTAGTAAATAAAAAGCTTGAGCCTGAGATTGCAGCTGTGACTGTGTTCAACGTGGAATATTTCAAGTACAGTTTTTATAACTTCAGTAATGGCTATACATGAAATAATATTTTTGCTAGTTAGATATGCAACAACAAACCTGAATGGAGGAAGACAAAAACACATAGGATAATAAATGTAAGGAACACAATAGAGAGGTGGAAGCTCTGTTCAATACACAAATAACAGACTGATGAACATCATTATATTATACCCATCTCATTGAAGGTCAACAGGGTTTCAAATACTCAGGAACAAACTATGAATTATCCCATAAGAAATGTTGGAAAAAGTACTTCTGCTAAATACACAGGCCTGTACAATTCCTTGCATAAGTATTCAGTACAATAAAGGTGAAGGTCATCTATAAAAAAATCAAAGACTGGGAGATATGCAGCTGACATGTGAAATGTGCACTGGGAAACTATTCAAATGCCATCTAAAAATCATGTCTATAGTTTACCAAAAGGCATGCTTTGACTCAGCAAACCCCTGGAATTAGGTATAACTTTTTGGCTTGGTTGCAAATTGCTATGTATGGCACAAACCAAACATTTCTCATCACTCTGAGAACAACAACCCCAAGTTGTTTTTGTTTTTCCATATTTCCAATTCCTGCTTATCCTGGTCAGAGAACTTCAGAGAACAAGATGTACGTGTATCCTGGATGGTAAGCCAGTCACAGGGTTTGCAGTTACAGTGCTGTTATGTAATGCTTAACCCAAACAGAAAACACCAGAATTCTAACCTGCATCACCACTGTTATCACCATCTTAGACTGATGTGTCACTGGTCTAAAATACATTTTGTATCATTCATTCATTTTTATAACCACTTGAATCCTGATCAGGGTGCCAAGACAGCAGCACATAATGCAAGGCAGGAAAAACCCTAGACAGGGCACCAATCTGTCTTAGGGCACACAAATTCACACAGCTGGGGCACTTTTAGATAGACCAATTAACCTAGCAGTCATGTCTTAAGTCTGTGGGAGGAACCCCATGTGGACACTGGGAGGACCAAGAACACTCCACATGGGAACCCAGGACCTTCTTGGTGTGTGGCGAGAATCCACCGTGCTGCACGCCTAGAATATCAGACCTGCATGCCCTTCTGCATAGATTTAAATTATAGTAGGTTGCATCATTTTCACAGTTTCTCTGACCTAAAATCTGTTTGTTAAAGTCAAAAGTGATATTGGTTTAAAGTTTAAGTCTTCCAAAAGCTTTTTAGTATGATTATTGAAAGGTAAAGGCAAAAACACATATTAAAATTTGCCTAAATATTTAACTATGGTGTCATACCCAGTTAAGAACTAAATAGCTGGGAAATACTGATTAATAGCTAATTATAGCTAGCAGTAACCATTACCAGTACCAGCTCTACAGAAGTCAACAAGTAATTGTCAAATTTATTTCCAAGTATGCAATGTACATTAATTACTGCTTTATGTGTTATGGATTGTTTTCAAATGATTTGTACCCTTAGATTGCATCACATACAAGCTTTTTTAGCTGTGCCTGAGGAATGAGAATTTGGTTGGGAACATGTTTTCCTTCCTATCCACTGCACACTTGTGTATGCATATTATGTTCTCAGGGTTAGATGCCAGACCCCTGTGACCAGGACAGGCAGTGATACAACATTAAAAAAGCCAAATGGTGTATTCTATTTGTTATCATATGTCAAATGCACAGAGGAAAAAAAAACTTAATGGTTTAAACATAGAGACATTATCTTATGCTCACATCACTAAGTGAGAGCAGCTTGTGCTTACAAATGAACATTTATATTTTTCAATAAAAATTATTTTTGTGTTCTGAACCTTATACAGACAACTGCTTACAGACTACACAGGAAGCCGCCTTCTGCAATTTTTTGAACTTTGATAAATGACTTAACCTCAGTACCACTTGAGGGATATAGGAAGGTACTGTTTTTGCCAACAATAGAAAAAGCTTGATGTCTTCACATGTGTCAAATATACCAAAAGCATTTCTATTTGGCCAGCATAGAAGTGTTACAGCGATATGTGTAAACAAATTAAACTATATGCATGTATACATTATATTATATATACCGTATATAATATATAACAGTATACAAATAGATACATTCGTCAGCTTGAAAGGGTTTCGACATTCTCTATTGACATCTCTTAACCTTCCATTCTCAGAACGCCACCTCACCACAATTTTTTTACTGCACCCATTGAGAAAACTCTAGCAACTTTTATGCATGAAAATACAATGAGTTCAGCAGTCTTTAGAATACTTAAATCAGCCCGTCTGCCACAAACATTTATTCCATGTTCAGAATCACTAAGATCACAGTGTGAAGCTGCTGGCTCATATCTGCATGTTGTTATGCTGTGCACTGCTGCCACATGATTGGCTGATTAGATTATTTCATTGTGTCGGTTTACAGGTGTCCTTCACAAAGTGCTTGGTCTATATAAAATATGGCACATACTGCCATTATGTCTGCCATTACCACTCAGAGATAAAGTGATTGATGTTGATTATCTTGATGCAAAAAAACAAGACAATATTTATAAGTTTGTTCCTATGTTTAGTCTGTATTTAACTATTTGAGGACCAAGGGACCTATGTGTCCCATACTTTTAAATGGATGCCAAATGAAACAACCTACAGTCCTGAAAGGGTTAAAAAAACTTTACTCTAACCCTTTCAGGTTTGTAGGTTGTTTTAATTGCATATGGTGTTCATTTAAAATTATAAGACAAATGTGTCCCTTGTGTCAACATATCGTTCCAACACACCATTATGGTTTCATAAATCAGTTGTTTTGTCCCCTTATAATTCCTTTGTACATGCCATCGGTCTGGATCTCGTTTATAATGCCGTAGTCAGTAGTGGATGGCAAATCACATCACATTCTCTCCCTGCTTCTTCATTCTAGGAATGAGTGCAAGTGAAGTGGCTGCATGGGGATTTCCTCTCCTCTGTGATGTAAGGCAGGATGGCAGCTGTCAGGTGCTCACAAAGAGAACAAATGAAATGTGTAAGTTCACTGAAGCATGATGCTCTGAAATTAATAAGATACAGAGAAGGAGAAGTGTTTTATTTATGAAAGTTGTACTTATATGAAACACCAATGTTACATATACCACATAATGCAGTGTACCTTTCATTGCAGTAACTCAGTAAGTTTGTTGCTGATATTCCCTTTCTGGACGAATGGGTCTGATTTTTTAGTAAGTGTAATCTGCCTCTCCAGTTACCAGACTGCTTTAAATTGTCCCAATAGTTAGAATGGGGCGTAAATGTTTAAACATCTGTGTCTAGAGTATATTGTAGCACTGGTGGGCTTACCGTACACCTTCTAAAGAATATGGGCTGATAGGCGTCATAGATAAGAGAAGAAAAGCACTATATTAGATGCTATTATGTAAATATATACTTGCCTTTTCTGAATATTTACTTAATGTATAAAATACACATCTTTATAATTTAACAAAACGTTTCATAGCATGCATATATATAATATCCTTCCTTGTGATTATGATGTCTTTTTATACTCAATCCTATACTCAATTCACAACTAAAATGACAACAAAACAAATACAACCAAATATAATTTATGTTCTCTTAAGCTTTGCATATCTTGTGCAAATAGTTAGTAATAGTAATAGTAAGTGCTCATGTTAGACCTCATTTTGGTGTTTATAAGGAGCTCAGCCCACTACAACACCTCAGTGTCACTGCTATGTGGTGGTTTGCATGTATATGAATGCTCAGAACCCAGGGTTTCCACCAGAATATTGCATCAGTACACACACATACATGCCACAGTACATTCTTGTGCTATTGTTTCCTTAGGTAGACAGTGCACATGGACATGACCATCCACACATATTAGGCCTGAGTACACTGTGTTGCCATATATTCCTCTCATAACTAGCATAAACCATATCTATTAATTGTGCCACATTAATCCTTTATCAATCCTGATCAGATCATCCATTTTTGCATGTGCAGATTGATGAGAGTTGGGCACCCACCGTGGTTTATGGTTTGTCCCTCCTTATACTCATCACTGCTCAGAACCTCACAAACTTTGTTGATTCTAAAATGTTCTGACTCAGTTGTCTGTCCAGACCAATTTGTCCATTGTCAAATTTACTCGGTTCTTTACAACTGTTCATTTCCCACACACCCATCATGCTGACTACAAGAACCAGCCATTGAACCAGCCATATTGTTTTACTTATAACTTAAAGTTTTAAATTTTCAATGTTGATAATTTTTGAACCACAATAGATATTGCAAATCTGATCGCAATTTAGCAATCAATTTCTGAGACAATTCTTCTTTGATATGCTACATGCACTAACTAACCCTTGATCCAATATGGCTTTCAAGATGGCGCCCATGTTCCGGACATAGACTAAAATATAGGCCTTCTCAGCCGTGAGCCAAGCTGAAGTATTCATATATGTAATTTTTCCTTTTGTTTTTGAAATAAAAGCATGTCAGATTATTTTGACTCAGTCTGCATTTTGAATCCCTGGTGTGTAATGGTATCATGACATAAGCAATTAAATAAGCAATGGCATAGTGAGCTGATTTTGAATGAGTTCAGGAAAGTTACAGATATTTCTTTCTAATCAAAACATTAATAGTTTTCACTCTGAAGCACAATTCATTAGCAGATAAGATTATGACTATCAAATATTACAAGTATGACACTGAATTATAATGGCATATAATGACTGTCTAATAAATGAATCAAGTCTTACTCAGCCCTTAAACCACATATTTATATGGAAGGAAAAAATGTGGTTTTGTATAGCATACCTCTTTGTATGTGCCCAAAATGATCTGTTTTACAATGCAGGTTATATTGTAGCTTAAATAAGTGATACCCATATGACCCACTACATGTCAGAAAAAGTGCCTACATAGTAAACAGAGTTCATGTTTCTCTGTGTGCCTTGTTGCTTTGGTAAGTGTCCTCTTTCATAGCATTTGCATTATTTATATTGTTTTCGGCTGGTTATTGAAGTGTGATAGCCCAAAGATACAGTATATGATACACAATTAACTTAAATCTTTCATAAGACTTTAAGTTATTAATTGCTAAAACTGTTTTAATTTAAAACAAAATCAGAAAAAGTTGAGACAGTATGGAAAATACATTTATTTAAAAAATAAATAAATATTTTAAAAGATAAAATAAATTAGTTATATTTTTATTATCAATTTAGGTAAATAAGCAGAGCTTTTATTACAAAATTGGTTTAGCTTTATGCAACACTGTATAATTCAATCAACTTTACAAGAGGCAGGTGGCAAACGTGAAGGTGCAAATGAGATGAGAGCCCCATGAGATTTGTCTGAACTTTCAGAAAAATCCAATTAAATGAGTGTGATAAAGAAAAAAAATGAAAGTGAAGAATTTTGTCTGCTGTTCTGCCTGTACAAAATGTGATTTGCTTGCTGCAGTGACAAGAGAAATAAAAACAGAGGCATCTCTTTGCTGTTATTATGGGTAATTGTATTTTCATGCTCAAAGTACACACAAGCTGTGGTTAAAGCTAAAGTGCTTATCCACATCATTTTGTTTTCAAGAATTTATGATAGATTTGTAGATGGCATTCAGACTGGAACAGTAAATCGACAAATATGCGTGAGCGATCTGTTTTTCCCAGGGTCTTCAGCAGTGTGCTTTAATGAATTTTGTTAATTTATGAATTTTGTGCAGTTAGGATGTTAGCAACAAGATATATATATAGATTTAATATAACATTATGCGGACAAGGCTGCATTCAGAACACATGATAAAAAACAGGCAACTGAAGGAAAGCATGCTTTGAGGAAAATTATTAGAATTGAGCTTAATACCATTCTGCATATGGGTTGTATAATTAAATGCTTTTCCCGATGACAATTTCCTGATAAATATGGCAGAGATCTAAATTGAGAGACTTTGAATTGCTCATTGCACTGCATTATTGTATATTAACTGGTTATTCAGTAAGAAGGTACAAAGGTATAAAACTCTTAATTGCCTTCTTCAAGTTTATATCCTGAATCGATTGCCCAACTGTGTGATTTATGACGCAATTATGTTCTTATTCTTATCCTTACCTAAAGTAAAGTACTTCCCTAGTTTTTTCACAAAGGTGGAACAAAAATCAACTGATTATGAGGACATCGTCATCCTGAAACTGCCAGAAGTAGCTATCTAACTGTGAATGTAAGTAGCATTATTAAAATATGCTGCTTAACAAAAACAAAAACAGTTCCAAATTATATGTTGCTTATTTAGGACAATACAATTGTTTTTTTAAAGGTTCTTTGAAGGTTCATGTTTCCATTTGTCCATTTAAGCAATCTCACAAGGCAGGAACAACCCTAGACAGGGTGCCAATTCATCGTAGGCTACATACACTACAAATCGATATTGACAACAGGTCCACTTTAGCATAATGTTTTAAAATATATAAAATAAAAAATATTATATCCTTGGACTGTGGGAGGAAACTGGAGCAAGCCCACATGGACACGCAGAGAAGGAAAGTACCCTGGAGCTTCTTGCTGTAAGGTGACAGAGCTAATACCCATTGAGCTTCCATGTCACCAGATCTCAGTGTTTCTTAGATTTAAGTCGCTTATGATTGGGCAAAGTAAAGCTTTATATGCCACAGGTGTCTCATGAAGCTCAAGATCACTTCTATGTAAATGAAGCTATGCATCTTTAAACCAACTGGCATAACTGCAATCTTAAGTTCCCTGTTCCTACAATCTTTAGGAATCATGCCAATTCCAAGAAATTATGCAGTGACCTAGTATATTAAACAAATCCACGTAAATTTGTTCAATATACAAATTATTTGTATAATATAATATATTGGGCTAGCCAAAAATATTTTATCTAGCATCCATTAATATTAATTCATTCATTTGTATAAAAAAAAGGAGTATCTCTCTCTCTCTTTCTCTCTCTCACACACACACACACACACACACACACACTTTTTGCATGGACATAAGTATTTAGACCCCTTTACTTTTAAACTTAAAATTAAACTCAGGAGGACTCCAATTTTTCTTGATCATCTTTTAGCTGCCAATACAACTTGATTTTGCCACCTGTGGAAAATTTAGTTGGGTATGATTTGGAAAGACACACACCTGTTTATACAAGGTTTCACAGCTAACAATGCATATCAGAGCAAAAACCAAGCTATGGAGGAAAAGAACTGCCTGTAGAGCTCAGATACAGGATTGTGTGGATGCACAGATCTGGAGAAGGGTACAAAAAAACTGATGCACTGGAAGTTCCCAAAAGCAGAGTGGCCTCCATAATTCTTAAATTGAAGATGTTGGGAACAACTAGGAATCTTCTTAAACAAAATGGAGTAATCAGGGGAGAATTACCTTGGTAAGAGAGGTGACCAAGAATCCAGTGGTCTGATTGGCTGAGCTCCAAAGATACCAAATGCTCGGAAAAAAACTTGTAGAAACTTCCAGAAGATCAGCTATTACTGTAGCACTCCACCAATCAGAGTGTCAACGAAGCCTCTCCTCAGTTAAAGACACAACAGCCCATCTGTAGTTTACAAGAAACAATCACCTAAATGACTCTTAGATTGTAAGATATAAGCTTCTCTGGTCTGATGAAAAGATCATTCTGTCATAACACCACGTTGGTGGAGTGCTACAGCAATGACCTAATGGAAGCAATGACCTCCCATCTGCATACATGATCTATGGAGCTCAGCCATAGTGACCAATGAGTTCTTGGTCACCTCTTTTACCTTTTCCAACGATGCTTAGTTTGTTTCAAACCATTTATTTTACAAGATGTTTCACCCTCTAAGGAACAAATATTGCTTTTCTCAAATATTTTAAAGATAAAAATAGCTCTAGCAATAAAGCTTTCCTAACAGACTCTCTTTCCAACCCCTGTAGCAATTTCTTCTTCAATTTTTGTTCTGTTGTTATTGACTCTGTCGCTTACATTATCTCCAAATCCAAAACCTCACCATGTAAACTAGACCCTGTTTCTACCCAACTCCTAAAGCTCTGTCTTTTTGACATGTATACCCCAATTTCTCATATCATTAATCTCTCACTCATGCCTGGCTATGTTCCTGGTGCCCTGTAAAAGGCTGTTGTTGACCCTGTTATTAGAAAGCCTGACCATCTTCAAATTTCCATCTTTAAGTCCTTTCTCTGAACACTTTCAGGCACTAATATTTGCTTACTATTTTTTTGCTATTGTTCATTTTCCTATTATTGTGAATTAAGCTTAGGTTTGTGAAATGTGCTACCTACGTTTAATGATTATTATTATTATTACCTAAGGCTGAGCATGTCAGAGGTCACCGACGGCATGTAGCCTGCATGTGAGGGCAGTGGTACTTGTGAGTCATTTGTAATTAAAACTTATTTGAATCCATTGCTTTGATACTCTGCCATGATGCTTGTTTTAATTCTCACTTTGAACACTCGCTCATGTCACTCATTTTTGTTTACGCTCGCTTTCACTTGCATACTTTTAAGTTTAAAACCTAAAATTTTGGTTCCAAGCTCTTGATAATGTCCTTTGGATTTCATAATCTGGTGGTGTCTTGTTTTTGAGTAATTGTGTGTGTATTGATGGGATTTGTTTAGACCTGAGGTTGCTCAGGCATGCGTCCATTCTGACTTTTCTTATTTTTTTCATGTATTTCTATCTTTTCTTGAAGCTGGTGTACTTAGAATGACATTCATTGCCACTAAAATGTAGTGAGAAGAAAGCTTCATCAGGTATCTGTGGCTTTGGAAAAGACTCTCCAGTCTCTGCAGATGACAGTTGGACAGTTGTTGCAGTACCCAGACATTTTCTGCTCTAGTAGGTCTTGTTAAAGGTGTTGCAGCTTGAACAGGTAAAGCTTTGCAGTTTTGGAAGAAGGGGGTGGATGTTAGCAGAGAGCTGGAGGTACAGAACTAACCATGAAATGGCTGATCCAAAGCCTGTACCTTGGCCACAGAATTTCCGATCTCTTATGCCTGCCTGTCCCACATGTACCAGTTCATAGCATGCATGAGTCACCAATCCTACAGTGAGCCTGTTTTATACTACAGTCGATTCCGGTTAAACGGACCACATTGGGACGTGATGGTTTTGGTCCTAATAATCGTCTGGACCGATTAAACGAACATGCTCTGTGTTACAAGACAGGATGTGCTATGTAACATATTAAATGTGTATTAAACCTTTATTGTGCGACTTACACGTATAGCAAACGTACAAACAAGAACTACTGTTGCTTACGAACCTTGGTTCATTGAAAAATAAATTTGCAAACAAGTTTTTCGGAACGATCTACAACACAATGTAAAGGTACTCAGCATGCGAACATAGTACTGTAAAAAACAAGTTCTTACTAAATTCCAGTCAATGTTTTAAGAACGAATCCAGTGTGACCTGACGTGCTTTAGCTGTGGCTAAGTGGGGACTTGTGGATTGTTTTTTGTAGTAAATGGAAATGTTAGGCAAAGACCTGTAGGTGGCAGTAGAGGGCTGGGGAGAAACTCAGGACTTTTTGGGTAATAATGTCAGAGACGAAGAGTTTCTTCACGAAAATTAGATACTGTACACGTTCTTTACGGAATTTTGGTCCAAATAAGCGAATAACATTACACATATTTAATAGGATTTGTTTCCGTACTTTGTGATTTGGTCCGAATTAGCAGCCGGTCCCATTAACCAGTGGTCCTATTAACCGGAATCGACGGTATTTTAATTAGTACAGTTAAAATAGTACAAGACAGGCTCACTGTAGGAGTTTGCTTGTTTTCTTCCCTTCAAGTTTACCCATTTCCCATTGTGGTGTCCCAACTCCAAACCTGGACATAAAACTTGGGACACCACATAAAGTAATCAAGCAGCCTTTTAAGCATAGGAAATTACATTCCAGTGATATATTCTTGTCTTGTTCTTGTCTTTATGTCAGTTAACCAAAAATGGCTTCACACCTTTAACCATACTACTCTGCAACACTGACCAGACTGCATTCTCTATTCAAAGAAAGCCTTTTTTTTAAAACCAAATTAACTTAAAATCATCTAAATGTACTTCAGTGATTGTTTTGCGCTCCTGGTTTAGGTGGGACTGTGGTAACCTGAAGGTCCTGGGTTCAAATCCCACCTCTGCCAAGCTGCCACAGTTGGGTCCTTAAGCAAGGCCCTTAACCCGCAATTGCTTGAATTGTAAAACTGTATAAGTTGTAAGTCGCTCTGGATAAGCACGTCTGCTAAATTCTGTAAATGAAAATGTAGGTGGTGAGTGGTTGACTGAGTCTTGTGGCTAGCAGTTTCATCAAGCAGTTGAGGAATGTGGAATGATTTCAATGATTTCAGAGTCCTTTGGGTCTTCATAACCTCTTCTTGGTCTTTTATCTCACTCTCCTTTCATGCAATTACTGTAATAACCATGAATGACTGAATTGCTCAGTGCTATGCTCCTTAGTGACCTTCCACACATAGAGACTCAAGAAGACAGCAAGGGAAAGGGGGAATGCAATTTAGATGTCATGGTCACCAACAGATTAATTTTGTAATTCTGGCCTTAATCACAACTACACAATATAGAAGACGAGAATACATTTTTTCCATAAAATGAACTGTAGTATTTATTGATGCCATGGTTGATAGCTACTGAATGTAACTATGTGGTTGTGTCTTCATCCCAGTAATGCTGAAGAACCAGTGGAACAGATCATATCAAGTATAACTCTGCTGGGCTGCTCAGTTTTTATTATGCTATTTGCATCAAAATTAAAAATGAATTGCATAATTTGTAATTATGTACATATATCCCACAATTTGCTGCCAGGTTAACAATTCATTATGCAGTACAATAAGTGAGCAGTTTTTTGTCAGATAGCCTGTATTTCCTGTCCTGAACTGTGCTTGTTAGATATCTGCTAATTGGGTATATTGGCAAATAGATTTTGTAGACCTGAATATCTTGTTTTTGGTGAAACTTTTGCCGAAGACTAGCAAGTTTTTGAGTGGGGGTAAAATGTTTTTATTTGGAATTGAAATAAGTCAAGTTCTCTTTCAAAGTCTCTCTTTTGGTTTGCCACCCATTTTATATCACACTCTTATGTGGAGTTTCTGGGGCTAATAAAGTATTTTAAGGTTAGGTTCAAGTTCAAGTGGTTTTATTGTCATTTCAGACATATACAGTGGTGTACAGTATACAGTAAAACAAAACTGTGTTCCTCCAGGACCAAGGTGCTACATAGAACAGTACAGTGCACAACATAAAGTGCACATGTGTAGCATGTGCAATACAGAACAACAAATACTGTAGCCCACTGTTAGTGTGAGCAGTAAGGTGCATATATGTCCATTTTGTTGAATGTAAACAATGTAAACAGTGTGTTTAGCAGCAGTTTTTTGTTAATATTTGCTATGATTGTAAACATTGTATTCAAGTTATTTGTGTAGACAAACTGAAAGATAGAGATTTTGTGTGTGTGTGTGTGTGTGTCTGAGATCCTCTGAGATCCCCAGGTGAGCTCAAAGGAACTTGGTGCTCTTGACGATCTCAACAGTGAAGCCATCGATGTTTACTGGGGAGTGATCTCGCTTTGTCCTTCTGAATTCAACAACCATCTCCTTGGTCTTGTCTACGTTTAGAGGCAGGTTGTTGATTGTACACCAGTCCGTTAACCGTCAAACTTCCACTCTGTATGCTGAATTGTCATTATTGCTGATAAGACCCACCATAGTCGTGTCATCTGCAAACTTGATGATATGGTTTGAGCTCTCAATTGCTGCACAGTCATGAGTACTGAGCACACAGCCCTTCAGGGCCCCAGTGCTTAGTGTGGTGGTGCTGAAGCTGTTACATCCGATTCGGACGGACTGAGGTCTCCCAGTCAAAAAGTCCAGGATCCAGTTACAGAGAGAATTGTTCAGGCCCAGTAGGTTCAGTTTCTGATCAGGTGCTGAGGGATGATTGTGTTGAATGCAAAACTAAAGTCTTTTGAACAGCATTCGAACATAAGTGTCTTTATTGTCCAGGAGGGTGAATGCTAGGTGAAGGGTGGTGGATATGCGTCCTCTGTTGAGCGGTTGGGACGGTACACAAACTGCAGAGGATTTAATGAAGGAGGCAGCAGGGTCTTGATGTGCCTCATGACAAGTCTCTCAAAGCACTTCATGATTATGTGTGAGTGCAACGGGATGGTAGTCTTTGAGGAAAGACACTGAAGATTTCTTTGGCACGGGTATGATGATGGTTGACTTGAGACACGTTGGGACCGCGACACAACTCAGGGAGATGTTGAAGATGTCAGTCAGCTGATCTGCACATTCCCTGAGCACTCTGCCAGGAATAATATGTGGTCCTGCAGCTTTTCAGTGGGTTGACTCTGCATAGAATTTTCTTCACATCAGCTGCTGTAAGGCACAACACCTGGTTGTTGGGAGAAGGGGTGGTCTTCCTCATTGTCACAACATTCTGTATCTCAAAACTTGCTAATTGACGTTAGAACTGGATGTAATTTAATTTTACTATTTTAGAATTCAGTCTCTTTGTCTGTTTTTTGAGTTTTTCAGGAGTGACATTTGAAATTTAATGGTGCTGGGTTCCTTCAAAAGCAGACTGTTCATATCCACTACTCTCTTAAGTAGCATCAGGCCTTCAAGTCCCATTCAACAACTACTCCCATTACTGCTTAATCTATAATTGCTGATCTTGTCTTCATGTCCATATGTCCACAGAGACGTCAGTCATGGAGTCCCCAGAGTGTGTTATATCATCTAAATTCTACTCTGTGCCCACTGGTGCTCTTATGCCATTTTAAATGATTTAGGAACTTCACATATCCACAGAAACACTTCTACATGAAAACTTCTATATCCAATAATTTATTATTGTATGACAGTTATACTGAGTGTGCCCATAGTTTAAGTTTAGTTTACTTGATAAAACATGTATCCATGAGTCTTGAGTATTGGTTTATTATGTTAAGGTAGAATAACCAATGAATAGAAACAATGGGCCATAAACTGTTTGCCTTAATTAATTGTCTTAATTAATATACTTTATAACCATTCTTTCAGATATCTTACTCAATAGGAATATAATTAATCTGCTTCTGTGCACATTTGTGTATTTGTGATCTACTTTATATCTCAGCAACACAAAGTAACCATCAAAGGAATTTTGTATTAGTGTGTGTTGAAATATTTAAAAAATATATTCAGCAATGGTTTCCTATATTCACAAATTACTCATGGAGAACATCATGATTAACACTGTATCTGAAAAAAATCACTTTTCTCGATCAAGGGCAGGTTTTTCCAATGGAAAGGTGATCATGTAGCATATCAAAGAAATTGATTGGTGCAATCATATCTGCAATATCTCTCTTGTATTTCAAAAGACAAGACAAGCCATGTAGGGGTCTTCTGAAGAATCCTTAACGATGGTTTTGGCAGCCTTTGTGAAAAGTACATGATGCAGCATGGGTTGTAAACAAAGTCCATAAAATGAATGTGTTTTGTGCCTGGAAGTACCTCTCAAGTATGGGTTTTTTATAAGGAATTTTTAGTATGCTTAAAATATAAACCATGCTGTGATAACTTAAGGTAAGGGGAGCAGATGGAGCCTGTAATTAGGACTAGGCAAAAATTATTAGCTCATATACACAAATTCTTTGTGAAGGTCGTTTATGGCTTCTAAATGGCTGCTCCTAAGTGATTCAGAACAAGAGCTCTGTGGAAGATACTAAATTGATATAGACTTTGTGTGTCTGCAGGACACCATAGAAAGCTTATACTCCCACTGATAGTTGTTGATGAGCCAGAAGACAATTTTGTGTATGAAAAGGCCATCTCTAAATTTCAATGTTAATGGGACTTTCCCCCCACCTATTAACTCAGCCCAGCAGTTGTTAAAATGCTATCTTGTTGGTGTTAAATATAAAATGTAATATGTAATTTGCTTCAGGACTGAAACAATAGGTATGGTAATAAGGGTGATGCAGAGCATTATGCAGTGAAAATTGTGTTGTGGTCAAATTTTCTGCTGCGTGACCACAGTGCTCATATGCAGGCTGTACAGTTAAGAGAAATACTCCCATGTGATTTCATCATAGTGGGACGTCATGTGCAACCAAGCAGACTCAGTTTTCCTCAGCTATTTACTTTCATTAGAGCTTAGAGACCAAACAGAAGTAACTTGCACCAGAGCTGCAAAAGTGATGTTTTCTTCACACCGAGTTCTGTTCAGTGTGTGTGCATGTGTATGTGTCTGTGGGTAAGAACTATAAAAATACATTTATTTATAAAGGTCTTTCTTAAATGCAGCATCAGTTAAACACAGCTCTATAACTATTTGGAACTGTTTCTGAAAGAAGGGCTTGGGGACAAACAGAATATGTATTCACTCTTCCCATCTTTGTAGTCAATATATTAGTTTTTGGTTTACAGAGCCACTGTTTGGAATTATTTGAATTTGCCTAATTTTGCCCTATTTTGTTATGTTACAGCCAATTTAACTGTCTTGATTCACTTGATTTTACGTAATGAAATAATTTTGTAATTTTATATATAACATACATGTGAAACCAAGTTATATATACTGATAAAAAAAATGAAGGGAACACTTGGAGTTACATTTTGTTGTTTGAGGTGTTCCCTTTATTTTTTGAGCCTTGTGTATACATTTATATCAAACAAGTCTGGTATTTATTAGTAGTAGTTATGTCATTTATTTTCCCACAGCTGATCTGACAACCATTTACAGTTGTTCCCAGAACTGTATTGTTCATATTTGTTATAGATAAAATAATTCAGTCAGTTTAAATAAGTATGAGAGTGTCCTTAGTTAGCATTAGCACAGTTAAGTACAAGGATGTCACTCCATAGCAGATTCTAAATGTGACACCACTTGCTCTTCAGATCCAACTAAATCAGGTGGCTTCAACTGATAAATATTTACTCAAAACCAAATTAGCAAGGTGTAGTAAAATGTAAATACAGTAAAATGTAATTACATTCAATTGTATTATTTATTTTTTAATAATAGATATTAAACAGATTTATCATTAAACATTTTGTAGAGAGCTGGTCTAGACTAGCCAAAAGAGAGAGAGAGCCTGACTCAAATGGGCAACACTGAAAAGTACAAATTTACTGTTATATGTATAACACTATACAGTAGTTGTTACTGTTGACTAACATAGAGTTTATGATATCTGTGAGCATATTGTGAATAACAGAGAATATTTAGCACTACATTGCATGTGTAGTACATGAATTGCAGGTAGAAATCTGGAAGAGTTTGAGAGAAACTGGATCTTTGAGTTGAAGGCATGTTGAAGGGTCCTTGTCATGAGAGGTAAATCATTTGCATTTCTTTGAAACCTTACAACCTCTTTGAAATATGATTACTAGTTTAATCTTTTGAACAACATGACCTGATCATCATTTGAATGACACAGTACAGTTGGTTCACAGCCCTTTTCATGTTTATTGAACTGATGCTAAATGTGCAGTAAAAGTAGAAAAGTGTAAATCAGCCATGTTGAAAAAGAAATGATCTGCCTGTATGGGAGGATATGCAGTACAATTCTCACAAAATTTTTCCACATGCAATATTGTGCAGCAGATCCAGCATTTAACTTTCTGATCAGAATTTCAAAGTGAGAGAGTTCATGGAGTCCCAGCACTTTCAAGAAAACCCCAATACTCTGCTTGTGAGAACCAGAGTAGAAAGACACAACGATCAGTAATTATATGAAATCACTTTATTCTCAGTGTGTGGTGATTCCATTGTGGCAGGGGTGGTACAGTTTAAAATCAGTCTAAAATGGGCATGCAGTGGGGGCTAACACATAAAGTGGTTAGGAGCACAGAAGACACACAGTAGTATTTGTTATAACCTTGCCTACAGCACACACCATATGCATGCATACAATTTGAGATACAGAAAGAAGAGAGGGAGAGAAGCATTTTTGCCTACAGTTACAAAAGAGGGACATATTTTTCCAAACACAAACACCAGAAACACAAGAACAGGAAGAAGTCACAGACATAAAATCCACAGGAAGAATTACTTCTCTTGTATCAGCACAGAGGACACGAAGAAGGACAATGCAAAGGAACAATACACATTTACATTCAAATCACAAGAATGGAAGTAAAGTTCAGTGTTTTCTCTCGGGCAGTATTTCAATGCAGTGGAGATTTGAATGAATTGATGGAATTGATGGGCAAAGTGTGAAGTGTGTGTGTGATTGGTCTCTAACCAGATTTGACAAATATTCTGTCAATTTGGGTCCTCTCATAGAGCCTTTCAGCACAGGCATTATTGAACGAGCCTTGGAGAGTCCTGTAAATGCTTTATAACAGTTCATGTGGAAGTATACTGTTAGATTTCATTTAATCTGATCTTAAAATGAGGAATTTTTACTTGTCTTTGAACGTTTACACATAGTTGAGGAGACCAACAAGAGAATGCAAAGAGGATAAATGACACACATACTCAATTGACATATAATTGCCAGATTATGAATTTAACTAAACATATACACTTAAACATTCTATCAAAAACAAGTTCACTCTTTGGTTACAAAACAGTGTGTGAGTGGTTTAATGTATGATTTTGGGCAGTGTTGCTACTGTATAATCAGCATACAGACCACAGTATGTGATCAACAAGGACTGGAGCTGAAGGCAGTTAAATCACCTAAAAACACATTTTTTTGTGCTTTGTTAAATAATTTCCCACTTAAGCTTGTGTATATGAATTTTGATTAGAAAGCAATTAAGTATTGATTAAATGCTATTCTAAATAGTAATTTCCACCAATTAAGCAGCTTCTAAACATGAAAGGATGTTGTTCTTGATGGGTTTTGAATAGCACAATATCTGATAGATGGCAGAATGGTATAGAGATTGCTTTGTATACTTCACAATTATGCCATTTAGAGTTCTACCACCAGCTATACTACTTCTGTGGTTGAAAAGCAATAGAACTCTGGCAAATGAACAAGGATGGGATGGAATGTCTGGAATATTGGAATGTTTAAAGCACACCATTGGCAGCTGATAGCTATGTAGATCACTCTGAGTCAAGAAATTTCACAAATTACCTATGTTCAGATAACTGGATTTGAAAATCTGTGATTGTTACTATATGCCAAACAGGATCGTAATCATCTAAAGTAGTTTTGCTTTGGCTGTTTGGGCCCAGCATCCATGTTTCTTTGTTAAGTCACAAATCCAAAACAAATGGTAAAGAAGCCAAAATCAAAATACTACTTTCTGGGTCATGTTCAGGTGCATTAATAATGTGTTAATATTTCTACATGAATAATAGGACATGTCCTGTCATTATATAATATAATAAAATATTACTAGGAGTAGATTAATTACGTAACAATTCAGTCTTAACCTAATGGGAAAACAAAGCATGCTGTTCCGTTTATGAGGCTTAACCATGCATGTTAACAATGCATCATGTGCAACAATGTTATCATTTTAGCTTCAAACATACCCATTTATATTTTAACCTTAAACTGTGCAATCAGACAGTTATATACATCTGGAAACATATATATATATATATGAAATATATATAAATAAAACCAGATCAATATATAATTTAAGTGATTTGAAATGATGCCATGTAATGTTCACATCACTTGGAGAAAAACAAATCCATACACATTTTTATGTAATGACCCAACAACTGAGACCCAACAACTGAGACCAAGTATCTAAAGTACTTTTTAAATGTGAGCACAAAGACATACTTTACAGAAAGACATTCCACAGATTAATGAAGACAGTAACATGCTTAACAATCATGTTTCCATATCCTTTATATCTGATGTTGTCTGACCTCAACAAGGATGACTCAAAACGTTTTGTTTTCCTTTTAAGCCAAGTCATCAACACAAACACAAGCTAACAATGTATCCTGAAAACACAGACTGAGACATTATCTTGTGACATGACATAGGAGCATAAAAACCCAAACCCTGCTTTCACCCCTTACTGAAATTCACACTCACAAATAAAACAAATTCTTCACTCCTTTTTTCTTTCTGCAAGATGTGTTTTTTATTAGATGCAGTCTTTAGTGTGACTGACACTATCTGTACACAAATATCCTCTAAGTAATTTTAGTCTTAATAGATAATAAATGAAGATTGTCTGTTATTGCTGATTTGGGACTGGAATCCCTTAGTTAAGCAAAGGACACCTTCATTCTAGAACAAATATTGCACTGTTGTCACTGTCTGGTCACTTAGCGTGAACGCACAAATAAGTTGTGGCTCAAAACATAAATAAACACTGAATAACTAGAATTACTATCTGACGATGACGACGACGATAATTTCATATGTATATATACAGTATATATGTATATATATATATATATACACACACACACGTACACACACACACACATATATATATATATATGTGTTTGTGTGTGCGCATTCGTGCATGTGTACGTGTGTGTGTGTGTGTGTGCGTGTGTGTGTGTGTGTGTGTATAGCCCTATTGGTCCAATTGTATTATGTATAAATGTATGCGTTCAGTAAAACTTTGCATTCTACAGTAGGAACAAAGCTGATTTGGCGGCACCTACCACTATGCTCTTACTTGTCATGGTTACGTAACATTCTCGAATCCACATCAATCGATAAATCACGTCATTAATTAAAGATTAATATGGGTAGCATGATAACACACAAGAAGCTTTACAAACAGAATTTAATGTATTATATGGTAGCATTTACGAGTCAACAAGAACCAAAAGCCAGAGTTATTGCCTTAAATATCAGCGTATCTAAAAATGTAAAATGAAGTGGTATACAGTGCATTCACAAAATCCAGGCCTATAAAACTTTTTTTCTCCTCAGTTCCTTTGTCCATTATTTCCAAATACAACACTTTGACACAATTAAAAGCTATGATTTATGGTTTTATGCCATTGCAGATACATTGTAATGCACATATATAACATGAATATAGCAATAATATTAATAACAGAACAGTGAGCCTTAACCAAAAGTACAGTATGATTTGGATAGCAATCTCCAAATCAAAATTATGGCTTTTACTCTTAGTCACTGTGTATATTTATATATAGTCTGGTACTCATATATAGTATTTTGTAAGCTATTTACAAACAAAATGTAATGCTTGGGAAATTAATGGTGACAATTCATGGCCTGGACTCGGTTAGTGGGAACCTAACATTACGTTTGTCTTTAACATTTAACATATGCTTTCATGAGTTACGTTTTTTACTCATGACTCATCTCCAATGCCACTTACATACAGTACTTACTCCAAATTAAAGACTAATAGTATGGCAGTGAGTCCAGTACTTTGGGAAGTGGTGAGTGAAGGTTAAGAAATATCATGATGGTGAATGTTCCAACATTTACGACAGCTTTAATAACAACACATTCACAGGGGTGTTACTTCTTATTAAACATGTCTACAAGTGGACCTGGGAGAAACTTCATGACAGTGTCAACAATACTTTCTTCTTCATCTTCTTCATCACCGCAACCTGTAGGCACGGCTTTCTTTGGGCGAGTAAGGCTGCCCTCGGATGCCTGCTCCATGGCTGCCTGAGCTTCGGCTTCCTTCTCCTCCTTCTTCTTTATACCATACTAAACACACAACAAACAACAACTTGAAAATTGAAAAGGCAATGAAACAACCTGCCTCTCAGCTGGCAACTGTATGCCCCTAACTGCATGCCCATGAAATTGGCAGACTGCCACCTGGCAAAACCGCTTCATTCCTCCACTGTCCGGACAATTAGCACAGTGGTTCACAGTGCTTCATTTGGATGACACACATTTGTTAATTTACAATTAAATGTTTTGATTAAAACAATGTGCCAAATATTGGCAGGGAAGTACATTTCATTATGCAAGTGTTTTGATGACAAATGGTCCACTTGGTCTTTATATATGCCCCAAGAGACTGTGAACCAAAATTAAAGCTGTTTGATATTTGGCTTGTCTTAGGTGGTCTGTCCATGTTATGTTCTAGTCTTATTTCCAGTGTTTCTGAAGTAATGGTGATTACTGAAAATTGAAAGAAAAACTACGAGATCTGTATTCCCTGATCATGGACCATTTTGAGGCAGCCACATTAGTGAGTAAATCACATTTGCCCATTCAGGCATTTTGTAGCATTACCCACTTTTTCCAGTTTTATCCAGCATTGCAGGTACAATGGTGCTTGAATGTTTGTGGACTCTTTATAATTCTCTATATTTCTGCATAAATACAACATCAGATTTTCAGTCCTAACAGGAGATGATGAAAACCCAATTATAAAAATGAGCCATTTATTTGTCATGAAATAAATATAATACTTAAAATGCTTTGTGCAAAATAGACTAAAAAGAGCTTTTTGGTTCAAATGAGGAGTGTCATAGCTGAAGAACAATTCATAGGAAGGTTATTGGTAAAATGATGGTGGTAGGCCTGTTTTGCTGCGTCTTGACATTACTGATGAACAATAAATGGCAGCAAATTCTAAAACAAGTGTCAGGGCATCTTTTTTTAGCTTGCCAAAGTTCTATACTTTTTCCAATACAAATATTGTGAAATCAGTTACTATGAGGACACAATGCTTCTATACCAATGTGCCAGACTGATCAACAGTTAACAGAAACATTCAATTGCAGGTAATGCTTTGGCAATCACAAATATGTAACACTGGATCATTTTTAATAAATAAATAAATGGCCAGGTATATCGGTCTCATTGTTTAATTGGGATCTCAGAAATACAGACTATTCAGAAGTCTAAATTATTCTCAAACTTTCAAGCACCAATGCATTTGTGTGTGGCAATAATTATTGAATAAAATGGTTATGTTACGTATATATATGTGTGTATATATATATATGTATATATATATATATATATATATATATATATATATACATATATATTATGATAAAACAGTGCATTTGCTAAGCAGTGAAATGTCTTTTTTATTTGGTTTTGTCTTGCTATGATATATTTATATAGTTTATATAGTATATAGATATATATAGTTTAAGCAAATTTCAGTTTATTAGTTAGTTTGAAGTTTTTGCATTTTTTAACCAAGTACATGTTTGCCTCACCACTGTGGTATTCACAGTTTAAATTAAACCAGTACCATATACCGGATTTAGATTCATTCAAATTTTTAAGTAACAAAGTATATACAGTACACTACTGACAGGATTGTCCAGCAGTTCTTGTTTGATCCTATTCATTTTGAAATATTCTCTAATTTTTGTGAACAGTGTATGTGGACTGATTATGGGTGGTATACTATACAGATAACTACTGGGTGATATGATAGTGATCCACAAGTGATGTTTAAGGTAGATATCAGGATATATCATCAAATGCGAAAAAAGTTGGGTTATTGTGAGAAATGCAAAAAAGATGTGTCTTACGTTTACTATGATGTTTATTTGACTGTTAGAATCTGATCATCTCTATCTATTTTAGATGTGCTATGGTTAATGGGTTTTCACATCACTGACTGTCATGTTTTTCATAAACGAGGTTTGATTACACTGCAGCAAAATATTAAGTACATGATTATCCTTTAAAACAGAGACCATGTGCTGTAATGGATTGCCCACCAGGAAATGGATTAAAATTAGATCAGTCTGCCTGTTCTGAACGTGGCTAGATATGCTCATGGCCTCAGTAGTCACCCTTCCCACCAATGATTTCATGCTTTCCATGGCTCATCTGCATGTTATTAATACCAGTTTGCAAGCCTAAATCACTTTGTCATTATATGGGTTAAGGAAACAATCAACTCTTTTACATGCATAAACTATTAAGGGCTGAGTGAAATTGGGAGCCCTCAAAGTCCTAAAGATCAGCACATGGGGTGCTTCCTCTGTATTTTAGTCACGTCCTTAGATAATGTCGCTATGCAGTCACAATCCTAGTGGCAAATTAGACCCGTGGGGTGAGGGGGAAAATGTCTTTCTTTATCCTCCTGATGCATAGTGCAATGCTTTGCATTTCAATTAATCTGCTCTAAACAAACTTGGTTAGCTCACAGTAAGAGATAATCCACCATTTTGTGCTTCCATGCACATTCCATTAGTAACAAATATCAACACTGCCTTAAAATCTAACACCTCCCAGTAAGTTGTATAAGCCAAGTCAGATTTGAAAACAGTTTGAAACTTGTATTGTTGTTTTCCCAAAAACATTGTTCATCTGTAATGTGTATCAAGGTATCCAGGGTAATGTCGGTATCCAGGGTAATGTCAGCATACCACCAAGAAGGACGAACCACATCTAACAGGGTTAACTGTGGACGTAAGAGGAAGCTGTCTGAAAGTGATGCCTGGGTACTAACCAAGATTGTAACAAAAAAAAAAAACTAAAACCACGTCTGCCCAAATCATGGCAAAATTAAATGTGCACCTAAACACTCCTGTTTCCACCAGAACTGTCCGTCAGGATTCACAGGGTCAATAAACACGGCCGGGCTGCTATAGCCAAACCTTTGTCTAAAATCAGGTGTTTTAGTTTCATTGTCTAACCCCTGTATATCACAGTACCTTAACCACTAGGCCTTCACAGCCTTCTTTGACTCTGCATTCTGAAATATAACCTCAATCTCAAATTAGATTACTCCTTCCTTTCATGGAGTTCCTTGAGTCTTGGAGCCTGGGTCAGAGTCTGTAAGCACCCCACACCATTGTCATTTTGTTTTAGAATATCTAGTTGTTAAGTAGAGTTCTCAAACAACTAGATGTATTTTTACAGATTCTCAGGACATTAGCAATCACTCTATATCTGTCAGATGGTTCATTAAATAGAACTGATAACAATCTAAAAATGTTATAGGCTGTTTTCTTTCAAAATAAAAGCATCAAAACTGCTGAACTCCTTTGCTGCACACAATTTAATTCAAATATTTGCACCATTGAATCCAGTGCTTAAATGCGTGTTGTTTCATTATCCTCATGCTGTGCATGGGCAAAGCGTGTCTCTGGGTAGACTGCTGATGCTGCTACAACCAGCACTTTTCAGCTATTTATAAAACCCATACTTAAATCTCACTGTACTTTACCACACTATTAAAAAATAGAGCATGTGACTATTAGGTAATTTTGAGATTAACCATGGGTTTGGGATGAACAATGTGTGATGGAGGATTCATAGCCTCAAAATCCTGTGTATTGTCTTTATCTCGTCAGATAAAAAACCTCTTGACATTGACCCAAGGATGAACGTGATCTCCTGCCCTGATGGAAGGCAGCTGCTGATGATTATGAAGACCACCAAGAAGGACGCAGGCCTTTATGAATGTGTGGCCACAAACACACTAGCCTCTATCTCCAGCTCCTGCAAAATCTCTCTTGCCTGTAAGTTTTACACACACAGTTGTAGCACGTGTGTATAGGGGGCAGTATTTATAATACAGTCGATTCCGGTTAATAGGACCACATCGGGACGCGTGGGTTTTGGTCTTAATAACCGGCTGGTCCGATTAAACGAACATGCCCTATGTTAAAAGACGGGACGTGCTATGTAACATATTAAATGTT
>JAVSBV010000029.1:5397586-5417324 GCA_033117975.1 Parotocinclus spilosoma | reverse complement strand
AGACGAAGAGTTTCTTCACGGATATTACATACTGTACACGTTCTTTGGTCCGATTAAGCGAATAACATTACACGTATTTAATAGGATTTGTTTCTGTACTTTAGGATTTGGTCCAAAATAAGCGGCTGGTCCCATTAACCGGATTCGACTGTATTTTCATAAAACTTTGTGAAAGTAAAGTAAATACAAAACAGTTCAATTTAGCACGAAGCGAGATTACAGATTATTGTCTTTGCTTTGAGTAAATGCTTACGACACGTCGTCCATCATTTCCAAACACTAGGGAAGGAACAGAAACGTTTCGCCTGCTGAATTTATTGCCTTAATCCTACGTTGGCTTAGAAGTCAGACTTTTAAGCCGTCGAATCACAGATAGCACGGCTATTTCCCCCGGACCTGTAAGAGCAGAACGATTCCTGATGAGATCCCATCTCCAGATACTCCCTCTGGGCCTTCAGAACAAAGATCAACCTCGGATGCGTTCTGGTTGCTGATGAGCGAGGGCCGAATGCGAAAAGCATACAGCGTATCTTCTGATCCAAACTCTGGACGTCCGTCATCTCCATGATCACAGATACACTCCATTATCGATGTCAGTCTTTCACAGGCCGGATCCAGCCTGGGAATATTCTGGGAGCGTTCTGAGATCTCGGCAAGGCTTTTCATTTGCTTGTTTCAAAGCGGAAAGTCGAAAATAAAACGACTCCTAATTACTATAAAAAAGGATTCATTATTCTTTTATAGATTGGAACCGGTTTCCTGGGTGTGGCTCTGTCTGAGGGAGGAAAGGGGAGGATGGTATGGACATCAGCACATCTTTTTTTATTGGCCTTATCTCGTAACTCTTAGTCACTCGTTTTTTTTTCCCTTTTGCTAAACATCGGTGTGCAGTGCTGGAGAAACGTACTAACTGACACGACTGGAAAGCTCCACCGTGCACCAAAGGAACAAAAAATATTTATGGTATGCTGAAACTCAGTGAGTCATTCTTGGCAGTGAAAGGCAGCAGTGGTGTTTTGTCCCATCGCTTTGTCTCTTAATGTTGTGTGATATCCAGAGCAGGAGTTCAGACAGAACGTACACGTGGTGATTCTGTGATCCAGCCATGTGTTTCTGGTTTGTTCTGAGCATTGTGTCTGTAATGGGAACAGAAAACACTTTTGCGTAAGTGTGAGATGATTACCTGGGGTCGGGTGCGCTGCGGGACGAGGACGAGGCGGCGGAGGGAGCGTGGTGCTCTGGGTAACGTTCGCACGGGCGTTCGTTTAACCAGGTGGTTTTGATGGTTTTATTCTTCCTGATCTCTGTAAACGTGGATCAATTTGCCCGCTGTTGATCTGCCAGGTCGCCGCACGTGCTGGGCGCAGCTCCAGACGACTTCTGCGTTTGATTTCGCAAAACATTTGAAACCCGAAGCGCTCATGCACGATCGCTTAGTACCGTGAACTCGGGGCCTGGCCGCCGGGGAATAAAAGGGAGAACCAGGTCTGGACTTGATTTGGTGGATTGTGTTTGGAACCTCCTTGGCTTCATCTCCATAGTTACTTTCTTGAAGATCTTGGAGATGTTAGAGGTGAACGCTCAGGGCAAACGCTGTTGCTGGGTGGCCTAATCCGGGTCGTGGCCTAATCCGGGTCATGGCGTTTACTCTAGAGAGCGGTGATCGTTAAGACCCGTCACCCTCAACCTGGTACAACGTTACGTTTTCTCCGCCTTTGTTCGTGAAGCTCGCGGCGGAGAGACTTAATAAAATGTATCAGCACTGGCAGGGAGAGGTTACGCTGTGTGACGTCAAAACGCGTTAACACCAAGCGTGTGCCGTCGTGCCGTGATCTGGAAAACACGCCAAAAAAGACATGAAACTTTCATTAGCGCCATTTAGGGCTGGAGCTACTTGTAATACTTCTGTTGAGTGCAGAGGCCGGGCTTTGAGTCCCAGTGTTGCGTTCCGACCTGGTCTGGGATCAAACGGGCCATGTCTGACCAATTGGAGGCAGACCGATACTTTTGACCTCTTGTATTAAACCATTTCTGTAAAATTTTCTGGACCACGTGAGCTTTCCTTTTCCCGTCGCTCCATTGCTCTAGAGTCTTAGTCTTTGTGATTTTCTGGTTTCCTAATGAACACTGAGATGTTTCATTCCAATTTTGTGAGTTCTTATGGGATTGTGTGTGTGGAATTTCACATTTAAGCACATTCACGAGATCCACCGTCCATCCTTTACTCTTGGACTCTCACGGTTCTTGTGTGTCGTTCAGGGATCAGCACTGTCCTTCCAGGTTTTAATAACGGGTTGTTTTAATCGTTCAGCCACGTCCAGTCCGTTTTAGCATCCCCTTACTTTACGCCGCAAAAATGTGACCCCTGTGAAACATACCAACATCTTTTTCACCACTACGGGATTTTCTGACACGGTGGTTTAAGAAACGTACAGAATTGTTACCAGCTGGAAAATTAATCGCTGCAGTAATTATCCAATCAAAGCCTCTTAATCATTTGCTTATTTGAATCGGGATTTTTTTTTTTTAGGGCACAACGGTGTACAAAAAATGTTTTTAGTATGCCATTTCAGTTGCCAAATTGTAATATTTTTATCCTTTCCCAAATAAATGATCCCTGCTTTGCTGTCTGTTCATAATATTTGGATTACGGCCGTCTGAATTTAAATACGCCCTGCAATAATTAGACATTTTGCTTATATATCGAATGTGTTTATGTTCAGTATTGGAGTAAGCACATAAAGATATTTAAAGTTGTTCAAACCTTCAAATAAAATGGATTTCAAACACGGCGTGCGTTCTAGAGAAATCGGCTTAATCAGTTCAGAAAACAAAGCGTTTCCACATGTTTAGACGTAAGCGCAGTGTGTTTACTAACCAGCTGCTAGACACACAGCTGGAAGGGTTTCATCCTGCATTAGGAGCGAGTGCTGGAGACGGGTCCTGGTTTGGCCCGACCTTAACGAAACCGGGACCACAATTTGGAACGCACTAAGCTGAAAGCCAAAATTAAAGCTGAAAGTTTATAGGAAGATGAAGATTTAAAAATCTGACTTTAATCTAGTCTAATTGTGGGAGTAAAAAAAAAAAAAGGCTAAAAATCCTGTTCTCACACGATTTCAATATTTTTTTTTGAAAAAGCTTACTTTTTAAAAAATATAAAACGGTCAGTTTTTTTTATTTTATACAGTAATCGGGTGTCGCTGCATAAATACTTTTGGTGTCATTAAAATAAATTCAGGATTAAAAGGGTTAACAGACAGGGTGGTGTTTAATAACGGGTCGTTCCTGATTTACATCTTTATTGTCTTAATTATCTTTATTTATTTATTATAAGTCATTTCATATCTTAAATAATTTGGGAATATTATTATAATATTAAATTCTCGATGTTCGACTGCAATCTTTGGGCGCTACTTGCTACATGCTGATTACCAATAAAAGCACTAAAGGAAATAAATATAAAACATTATCATTACAAGCCAAGTCAAATTTATTTCTGGAGGGTTTTTTTGTAACGAAACGTAGTCGCAAATCAGCTTTATAACATTATCCTACAAGGCCAGTCCCAAACTGAGCAAGCCTAGGGCGACAGTGGCAAGGAAAAACTCCCTAAACGCAGAAGAAAGAAGAAATATTGGGAGGACCAAGACTCAAAAGGGAATTAAGTAAATAATGAGAGTCAAATAAAATAATGTAATAGATGTGCATATGGGCATATATTACGTTATTTCGGGACGTCGAGTCCTCTGCGGGAAGTCCATCGTAGGTCTGGAACAGGTGCCATATTGAACATCAGCTCGGTGGAGAAAAGAGAAAATGTAGTTACTTTACTGATAATAATCCCAAAGTGCTGCTAAGCCTTAATAGTGGGACTAAGATGGGTCTAAGTGGGATCAAGATGATCCAGCCTGCACTCGATGAACCTCAGTGGAACGGACGAGTGCTTTCGGGTTCCTCATTTCACCCCGGTCAGGGGTGTGTGGCTGCTCTGACTGATGCCAGATGTAGCTGACCATCTGCATCACGTCCCCTTTGATTAGCGCCGTCCCGTTCGTCAGATTGCGTTGAAGTGGAACGCTGCGAGCGCTGACCCTTGTCGGTAGTCTCCGGAGGCGCAGCGCGGCTCTCCTCCTCTCTCTCTCTCTCTCCGTCCAGCTAATTAAATCAGCGCCACTTTTCTAAACATGTCAACCTATCAGTCAGCTAAGGCCATTAAAATACCGCCTTTGTCAGTTCTTCAAAATATGCCCGCTCTTGTTTTGCGTCTGCGCCAGAAACGCCAGCTCGATGAGGCCGATCGTGTTCTGCGTGTCACGGCCGAGTGGAGCCGTGTCAGCTCTTCTTTTTTTCAAACTCTGGATGACCTGAGCCACCTGGTTTCCAGTCGTTCGGTTCGGCCGCACTCCTCCTCCGAGCTCAACAAGGCACAATAAAAGCCCTCAGATCTCAGGGGTAAAAAAAAAAGCGACTTAAATAACGTTTTCCTTAATGTGTGCCACATTTAAATGACTCTTAATTAGGGCGTAGGCATGCAGTTTTGCCCCGGTTGATGGGCTGGAGCCGGGTGTCCACCAGTGCCAGTTTATAGGTAATAGTTCTATCGGTGAATAATCGGGAGTTTAGGCATTTCTGATTGGGTAAAGGGTTTAAAAATCTGTAAGCTCGTTCTGTCCATATCCATGAATCGACGCTTTTTTTGTATCTAAGCCAAACGACAAGATTGCACCACTTCAGGGCAGTTTTGTAAGTCTCTAAACTTCTGATCGCCGCTTATTTTATTCATGTCTCAAGTGTTTATTTCTGAGGGTTCGTTTAGCTCCATAATAACCACGTTATGTAATTCAAGGAGCCTTTTTTCGTTTACAGACCATTCTTGCGTCGCTCGCTATTTCTAAACATTTCCATTTCCTAACGTACCAATTACTTAACGGACTGCAGCGCATGTGGCGCGGTAGGGAATCAAACCGTTTGTTTTCTTTTTTTTTCTGCATGGGATCGGAATGCGACCGTCATTCTTTAAGCCTGAGAGTGAAGAGGACCCTTCGTCACACTCCAGCTCTCTCTCAGTCACTTAAGCTTCATTAGAAAATACAAACAGTGGGCCATGGTGACAAGTCCTACTGCTCTCAAGCTCAAGGGTCCCGAGATGTGGAGAGCTTTTTTTTTGGGGGGGGGGGGTTGCCCATCATTAGCTGGATGGTAATGAATGGGTGGCACCTGTTTAGCGGGTCAGGTTTTCAGGTTTGCTTCTTTTCAGACGTTAATACTCGTGAGACGTTTTTATTGGCGTGCCCGTTCTCGGATGCAAAATTGTTTCATTCCATAGCTCGTGCCTCTCCCCTAGAACTCCGTGCGAAGAGATATCGTACAGAGCAGCCCCTGTGGACGTGGGTTTGGACCCTGAGCTGGAATGCCAGCGTGCAGACGGATTTCTGACGTAGCATGTGCTCACCTGGCATTGATAAATTCAGCTCTTGTGGTGCCCGAGGCTCCTGAGACTAAGGACTCCTCATGGGTGGTGCCAGGGTCTGTGTGACACCCTGGTTCTAACCCAGTTTCACGTATCAAAAAATGATCAACTTTATTAAAAGGTATGAGCTAGAACGATTCAGTTTTTATGCACCTGACCTACTGTTTTTTAAGCAGTAAATATGAATGTATAAATAGATATTACATGATATAAAAACCATTTCTTTAAAATTCGAGTGCGGGGGTCTGTCGACCAGCCGATGGCGTTCAGGGTTAATTGGCACTGATTGGACCAGGTCATTTTGTGCCTTGTTAAATCCCTTTTCCCGGAGGAAGGGGGGGATGGGGGGGGGGGGGTGCACCGAGGCGTGCTCCGGGTCCGGGCGAGAGCGTGCATGTGTGTGTTCTGTTTGTGTAACCTGCATGCGTCCCAGTAACTGCTTCCACCGTTCCCAGCTGGGACAACACGCGCATTTCGGCGTCGGAGGGGGGGGGTGTCGGAAGGCCTAATTTGTGAAAGTGGTCCTAAAAGGTGGTGTTACGGGGCGTGATTGACATGTTTATTTAACATGCCTCTCAAATTAATGACCCACTTTCCTCAACCCTGACAGTCGGACGTCTGATTGGGGCTTGATCCAGGCCCGGCCTGCCTGCAATTTCAAACTTGTAAACAATCCGCGGGGCGCATTATAGAGCCCTAAATCAGAATCCGATGACTGTAAGTCAGAGGTGTGACAAGCGTTAAGCCGAAGGAGATGAGTTCAGATCCGAAGGATTTCAGAGAAACTCGCCCACGTTATAAACAGATGCCGAGGCTCAGAGGGTTTGATCCCACTCCTGGAACGAACCGTTTCACAAGACCAGTGGGCTGGACCTACAATACAACGGGAAAGTGACCGGGCTCGGCGTGGACGGGGTTCCAGGATGGGCACAAACCCAGGTCCAAATGAAGCACTTGCACACACTGGGGTTAGATTGCGATTAAAGGGTTTACAAATCATTACAGCTGGCTACTTTGACACCACAAGGACCTGGGTTCGAATATCGCCCACCCAAGTTCCAGTCCTTAGCTCGGGGCTTGTACTTTGTAAGATTGTAGGCGTTATAACGCTACGAGGAAAACATAAAGACTGATTCTGCGTACCTGTTATGTAACTTTCTCCTCAGAGCTGCGATCGAGGAACAGTTCGGCCGCGTTCTGGCACGACGGCGCGGGATCCGGCGGGCATTACCAGGTGCTCCTGCTGGATGAGGATCGTGGCTGGCTCCTGGTGGGAGGGCGAGACCACGTGTACATGCTTCACTCTGACAGGCTGAACCAGACCGTGCACAAGGTTCGACCGCACTTCACTTAACGCCGCGTTAACCTGGGCACAGGGTGAATGTTCTTAGACGTGGGCCGAGAAGACCCTTGATCTCGCAGTCAGAGGGCCTGATACAGGCCATGTAAGGGTCGGACCTATTTTTTTGTTTGGATTCGTGAGTCACTAGGACCCGGTTTATTTTATTTTCCCTCTTTTAATACCGATCCTTCCTGGGGTAATGGTTTGCATGTTTGGAAGTCAGCGACTCCGTGACTGGCGCGTAGGTGTGTGTTGGAGATTGCTTTAGTGAGTACCATGTGTGACCTTCTGTCACCGCGTACAATGTACAGCCTTCTAACTGACAGCAGGTCCTGGCAACAATTGTCCTTTCAGAACAAGTCCATAATTTGTGAGGTGTGCAGAGCAGCGGCGAAAGTTCGTCTATCAATGCGGTGTTGTTTATGCCGTTCCGAAGCGGGCGCCTTGCTGCCCGCGCTCAGGTTCGTCACTCGTGGTGGGCTGGCATGAATTTGGGAAAGAATTTGACTGCGAGTCTCTGAAAAATCGACATGATTACTCGGCAAAGTTCAAGCCTAAAGGGCGTTAACTCAAACTCGTTTATTCGTGGCCGGTGTCTTGACTTTTAAAATAAAGTAATACATTACAATAATGACATTTTTGTAAGTAAAGTTGAGCACGATAATGAAAAAAAAATAAAATAACACCCATAGCGGAAACACTGTCGTTAAATTGAGCAGACTCCTTTATCCAGAGCGCCTTACAGCTTGGGATGGGACGGGATTTGAACCCTGATCCTTGTGGTTCCTTCACTCGCTACGACATGCTCCATTTGAACGCTCCACGAAGGCCATGTGCTTGCCTGGTTCTCCTCAAACCTACAAGGTCAATCCTGCCAGGCAGTGTGATGAGGTTCACGTTCATCACCTTACAGGATTATTACAGGAGTTCCTCAGGGATCTGCTCTCGGCCCGCTCCCGTTTTCCCTACACACTAAATCACTGGGATCAGTCATCAGGTCCCACGGATGGCTGAAGGGATCGACCTTCCCGACACTCTGCTTCAGATCCACACCGCGTCTTTCAAACTTTGATTAAGTTCAGGTCACGTTTTATTGTATTCATTTATTTAATAACGAATGCTGGAGCCCTCACCCTGCCCCTGACCTTACCCTGTGCCGAATGAACAATGTGTGTGTGTGGGGGAGGAAATCATTTTGTGTGTTCTGTCCGTTTTTAGATTCACTGGCCGGCTGGAAGAGAACACACCGAACGGTGCAAGCACGCCGGGAAGAATCTGTCGGTAAGTCATTGATGCGCCAAACAAGCTCAGGAAGCACTTTATTTTTAGTGCCAGACCCCGAATATGGTTCAGGCCAACTCGCATCACAAAGTGTGCTCTAGTTCAAAAGTGTGTCTGCTCAGTTTCTTTAATCTCACCTTTTGACCGTTCTGATTTCTCAGACCGACTGCGCCAACTTTGTGCGGCTGCTTGAGAGCTTTAACAAGACTCATGTTTATGCATGTGGAACCGGAGCGTACCACCCCCAGTGTACTTACATTGACCTGGGTCATAACGTCGAGGTAAGAGAAAGCCCTTTCCCTAAGGGAGCGTCTGACATTTTTTCCATCTTTTTTTCGTACCCTCCTTTGTAAGGCTAGCGACGCCCTCGTACGGTTTAACCTTTTAGGGATTGTCGCAGAGCCACGGGTGGCATGAATCGCACAAAAAAGCCCATTTAAGGGCGGATCTGAGAATCAATATGAACACCGGATTGAGGGAATAAGGGCCTGCTGAGTGAGAACGAGCCAAAGTTAAAACTGATCATGAAGACACTGACATGATCCTCTGTCTCCTTAGGAACCTGCCTTTAGACTGCTGAGCCATGCCGTCGAGTCCGGGAGGGGCAAATGTCCCTTCAGTCCACATGAGCATTTCACCGCTCGACTCACCGGTAAGTGTATGATCAGCCCACAAGGAATAACAGTCAAATCACAATCACTGGCAACCTGGGAAGGGTAAAAAGGACAAAGAAATGTCTAACTGGTGATAAAGTTTTGTAGTTTCTTGTTTTTCTGGAGTTTTGTAGTTTCTTGTTTTTCTGGAGTTTTGTAGTTTCTTGTTGTTTTTGAGTTTTGTAGTTTCTTGTTGTTTTTGAGTTTTGTAGTTTCCTGTTTTTCTTTAGTTTTGTAGTTTCTTGTTGTTTTTGAGTTTTGTAGTTTCTTGTTGTTTTTGAGTTTTGTAGTTTCTTGTTGTTTTTGAGTTTTGTAGTTTCTCGTTTTTCTTGAGTTTTGTAGTTTCTCGTTTTTCTTGAGTTTTGTAGTTTCTCGTTTTTCTGGAGTTTTGTAGTTTCTCGTTTTTCTGCCCCAGACATATTACCTGTTTGGTTTTAATAAACAGAAAGCGCTGTTCCATAATGTATATTAAATAAGTTTTATATAAATAAATGTTTTGCCCGTGTTCTTATTCCAGGAAGTTGACAAGCATCGCTTTTTGGGATTTGAACCCATTCCCGATGAAGCTTGTGAACAATCTACGTGTCACGCACATGCAGCGGCTCCAGGCTGAGCTCCATGAGCTGGAGAAACTTCAGAAAGAGTATACCTCAGAAAACAGCCATCGCAAAGACAAGGACCTGGACCTTATCGTCAGCGAAGACAGTGACGATGCATAGTCACAGGAGGGTACTGACAATCAGGACACAACGACACTCTTACATATTTAAAGTCAGAACAAAATTAAGCACATGTTCATAAGAGATAGTGTAACACACACACACATTGAGCTACTTTTTGTAAGCACTTCATTATGTCAGGCCTACCTACCATGTAGATGCACTTTCTGGGTACAGAAGTACTGACTATAGCTCTTTGTTAGCTATGCATCCTTTGTCAGTCACCCTGTACCCCAGTAATCCAAACTGGAAGTGATATTGAAATGCCTGGATAAGTTGCAAGGTTATTAATCGGAAGGTTGTGAGTTGAAATCTCAGCTCCACCAAGCTGCTACTGTTAGGCCCTTGAGCTTAACCTTACACTGTTTTGTTTAGTTGTATGACATTTTTCTAGATAACATTTGACAAAGAATGTCATGTATGTATTCAAAGAAACTGGTAGTACAGTGATAATCCAGACCAGTATGATGAGTATGTGCTTCGACAATAAGAGACAATGAGAGAAACTACTGAACATGAACCAGCATAGGGTGTTACACACTGGTCAGCAAAACCCATTTATCTACTTCCCTTACTCCCATTAGCCTTATTGGTGATTCTTGCACTGAATTTGAAATACTCTAGTGTTTTCTCATTAAAGCAAGAGGAATCAACTAAATGTTCCTGACTTGAACAGACAATATAACAGTTACCGTAATAGCACTTTGTTTACGCTAACATTTAGTGTAGGTCCGTGGAGCACAAAATCAAAATCATTTTATTTACTACAGCATTTTATACTGACACATAAGCATGTAAGGTGTGTGTATATATACATTTTATAATAAACCAGCTTTTTTAAACGTTGTATGTTTTCTCTTTGGACTTCTTTTGGGTAGACAGACAAATTCTGTTACAAGTAGACATATATACAGGTCACCACCTCCTTGTTTCTACACTTATTGTCTATTTGATCAGTTTCCATATAGGAGCACATTGTAGTTATACAATATTTGGGTGGTGGATCATTCTGAGCAATTCAGTGACACTGATGTTGTGGTGGTGTGTTAGGGTGTGTTGTTCTGGTATGAACAATCAGCCGCCACCTGCTGGGTGAAGAAGCAACCGGCGAGCTATATGGAGGCACTCCAAACTGGAATTTACATGCCATGGCTCACACTTGACCCATTGTGCTCTTGCATCTACTTAGATGTTCTACGAAGAATTACTTGATCAGTCTTTTGCAATGACTACCAACTAATGCCAGATAATACACTTTTTAGGCATTGTAAATTTGCTGACAAAGTGTAACACAGGAAGAAGTAAACGGCAAGGCCGAAAACCAGCACTGAATAGCCATGACTTTCGTTCCGTCAGGCAGCACTGCATTATTAAACAACATAATTATGTAACGGATATTACTACATGGGCTCAGGAACACTTCAGAAAACCATTGTTAGTGAACACAGTTCATATGTCCATCTATAAGTGCAAGTTAAAACTCAACCATGCAAAGGGAAAGCCAGATATCAATAACACCCAAAAACACCACCAGCTTTTCTGGGCCCGAGCTCATCTGAGATGGACTGACACAAAGTGGAAAAATGTCCTGTGGTCTGACGAGTCCACATTTCTAATTGTTTTTTGGAAATCATCTTTCTCTGGGCCAAAGACAAATGGACTGTCCAGATTGTTATAAGCGCAAACTTCAAAAGCCAGCGTCTGTGATGGTATGGGGTGTGTTAGTGCCGATGGCATGGGTAACTTGCACTTCTGGGAAGGCACCATTAATGCTGAAAGGTACATGCAGGTTTTGGTGCAACATATGCTGCCATCCAAGCAAAGTCTTTTACAGGGACGTCCTTGTTTATTTTAGCAAGACAATGCCAAGCCACATTCTGCACGTGTTACAACAGGGTGGCTACATAGTAAAAAAGTACGGGTACTAGACTGTCCCGCCTGCAGTCAAGATCAGTCTCCCATTAAAAATGTGTGGCACATTATGAAGTACAAAATACGACAACAGAGACCCCGGACTGTTGAGCAACTGAAACTGTACATCAAGCAATTATGGGACAAAATTTCAAATTTCCTATTGAGAGTTGTTAAAAGAAGAGGTGATGTAATGCAGTGGTAAACAAGCCCCTGTCCTACCTTCCTTGGAACGTGTTGCAGGCATCAAATTTGCATATTTGCAAAAATCATTCAAGTTTATCCATTTGAACATTAAATATCTTGTCTTTGTATTGTATTCAAATAAATATGGATTAAGAAGGATTTGCAAATCATCGTATTCTGTTTTGTTTTTTTCGTGTTTTACACAACGTTCCAACTTCATTGGAATTGAGTTTGTACTAGGATACAACTTTTTGTACTCTATAGACAGCCAGCCAAATAGACAAAGTACAGAGGAAAATGTATAACATTTGACAAGGTTTAAAATTTTCATTTTTTATTACTTTAAAAAACAAGATACATATGAAATGATAAATATAAAAAGAAACAAAACGAAAAAGGAATTCAATGTTACAAACAACTCTACTGTAGGTAAAAGCTAAGAGCTATTGTTACACCAGACGCACAAACTGATGTATTGCCTATTAATAACAGTATCTTCAGACAGAAACTGCTTCTCCAAGGGGACAAGAACAGTTGCGCAGCTTCCTGAAATGAAGAGGAGAACCACGCTCACATCTCAACAACGTAAAAACAGTGGCTTGTTGCTGAATAAAGCTATTCGTCTAGAAGAGTAAGTGTTTAACTCACATGGATCCTAATGCCAAACAATTCACATCCTACAAAAATGGCTCATTGTTTTAAAGATTTAGTAATAGCCCAGACTGGGAGCATGCAGGTCCTATATGTGTGTGTATGTGAATATGTGTGTGTATGTGAATATGTGTATGTGTGTGTAGTGACTATGAGCATTACTAGTTACTGGCTCTGTCTCTAAGCAAAGGACTTCTACATTTCCTTAATGGACAGTAACAGGCCCCGCTGACTGAGCAGCACACTGAATAGGAGAGAGAGGGAGAAAACAAAGACCAAATACCAAACAAGCAGTCAGCACAGCAGAGCTTTTGTGCTCTATTTGGCAAAGTGGGAAGAGCAGAGAGCCAGGTCGTACAATTACTCAGCACTGGCCCAGTACACAAGAGCTGCTGCCTTGTCTACTCTGATCGGTGAACAGTACAGCTTGATAAAGAACAACATCTGAAAAAAGCACTCATCTCCTCAATGTGTGACCCAAAGAAGAAATGGTCTCGGCCTCATTTTTTTTTTTTTTTTAATTGTTCTAGTGTCCTCTAGTCGTGCAAGCATTTGAGATCAGTCAACAGGAGGAAACCCATCTCTTAAATGTTGATAACAAATTACAATTAGAAATATTTAACAATATATCTTTCATGTAACTATCAAAACAAACATGTAGTGCAAGTAATACCATGCTTTGACCACAAGACTTGTGCGACATGTGAACTCATCTTGATTTTTGCTCATGCTATTTCACAGCTACTAGCTACAAGTCTATACTTCTTGCCCGAACCTCTAAAATACAAAGTCATATCCCACTTCCCTCCAAACAGTGAGACCTGGAATAGCATGGACTAATAAAAAGTCCACTAAAAAGTCCACAATATACTTTCAAATGCCGATTCAAAGAAAAAAAAATTAAACACTCTTCATCAGTCAGCCTGTATTATTACATGTTTATATATACTGTACATAAAGGCAATACCTCATTATATCATACCCACTTTGATTTGAGATTTTAAACAAGACTTCCCCAATGCATCCATTGTCTCGTTACCCTTGCTAGAACTTGGCCATCAGTTCCCAGAAATTCAGTTGTCAGTTGAAAAAGGAGCATGTGCTCAAATCAGTCAAATGAACCAGTCCATCACACACCTTAAGGGCAATTTAGAGCATCTAAAATACGAGGACACCAGAGTACCAGATGGAATCCCACATGATCATACGAAGAACATGCCAGATTTTTAGTAGGCAGCAAAAACAAGAAATTAACCCAGGTCTGCAATTAGAAATGCAACTGCGATTTCATGGTGATTTATCAGTGTATTTTCTATAAAATTAGCAACTAGGTTATGTAGTTTGCTTGATCATTGGGATCAAAGCTTAAGTATTTGGATGGCTCCATTTTCCATAAATTAAGAAGGTCATATATTATTATTAAGTTAAAACAATTAGATCAGTCAATGATTCAGCACCTGGGTTGGCGGTGACTAATTTTGAGGTTGTGTGTTTGAAACCAGATCAAGCTACTGCTCTTACCTTCAATTCTAATTACTAATGCTGTAAATGTAATTCAGTTCCTTAAAGCAAACCACACTCCATGGTGACTGGATCCACTGAGCAAAGTACAAAGTACATGACAATTTACACAATATTATACCTGTATATACAGTCAAAGCCTCTTTTTTGTACCTCCTTTTAACCAAATATTTGCTATAACCTCTGTGGTATTGCAATAACGCAACCAGCTAAAACGAGTGGTGATCAGAAAGATAACCGACTTAATGGTTTCTGGTTACATATATGGTTACATATGGCCACAGTTCCCAATCTGGAATCTGCACTCCCAAACAGCAAACAGGGTGCACAAGGCTTTGTCTGCTCTGAGGTGCTCTGGGTTTGTCAAAATACTATTTGCATAAGTTAAATACAATTTAAATAACACAGTTACTGGAAAAATAACCTGGTATATAAACAAAACTAGTATGTCAAATTACTTTAAAAGATATCTTCACTCAAAGAGAGTAAGCTACATTATTGTCCACGCTTCTTGTGATCAGATCAGCCAACTGACTAGTTTGCCCCAGCTTATTCTTGTTTTTCAACAATGAATTTCAAATATTTTACTTTTTTATCTCTGTGTGTACAGACTGGGGAGAGCAGCTTTTCTTAGATACTTATGGTGGGGCCCACGGAATTTTTCATGCACTTCTGACAGTGTATTGGGAGAGATATTCAGTTCACATCATCGCTATCATTCCATGGCAGTACATGAGCGTGGGCCAGAACTGCCGCTTCACAGCAAGAATATCCTGGGTTCAATCCCAGTGGCCTGAGTCTGCATGTCATCCGTGTGGGTTTACTCCAGGTACTCCGGTTTCCTCACACAGTCGAAAGACATAAGGTTCATTGATTTAACAAAACTGGCAATGACGAGCATATATACTGTATATGATTAGACTTGAGATTACCTTGACATGAAATGACCACTGATGCTGATAGCGACCAATTAAACTACCAGAATAACATCCCAACAGGGAAAAAGCACAGTGCTCACAAAACTTTTTCATAGATATTTGATCCCCAAATTTTTGTGAGCAGTTTATACAGGCCTTCCACTATCTCATCAGTCATTATCCAGCCCATTTTATAGAACATCACCGATTTCCATTACAACCTTGGTCCAGTTTCTGATTAGCTGGCAAATGTGGCCAAGTTCTAACCAATTCTTCTTTAGAGAACACCACTTTGTTGGAGAGTTAAAATGCATGAAGCCTCAAGATACTGATTCCTCCCATGTATGAGCCGTGTATAATTGGCTTACATAGTGTACATGAATTATATAGTTGCTATCCAGTCATTAGATACTGAGGGTGTTCCATGAAGTATGAACTGATTTAAGGCTGAGAAGTTCTGCTGCAGTTTAATGTTAAGTGATATACTGTACTGCACCAACCAAATGAATCCAGCAGGGCATTGTGCTCACTGGATAGGTTAAGGCAAGGTGCAAGGTTTCTTGTGACTCTCTTTTCCCCGTCGTTATCACAAAGATGCTATGCTATGGAAAATATGTTCTGGTGAAATGTAGTGCAAGTAGGAAGACTTGAGCTATCACACCTCACAACAACTTAAAGCACCTGGACTCTCTACAGAACTCAGTGTGATTAAATTGCTGCTGTGCAATGGGCACTCATCCTCAATGACAGTTAAAGTTAATACAAATCAAACAAAATAAATCCCATGCAGACGCATTGTTTCTAAACATGAATCTCTGCCAGAGTTCTGAAGCAGGAACTATACTGCATGGAAAAGTTCAAGCAGAATACACTCCATTCAGTTAGAGACTGGTGTCCCAGAAGGCCCCGTTCTCTTTGTGAGCACATCCGACCAAAGCAAGAAGATCAAAAATAGCCTTTGAAACAAACAGGGAACCCAAAGCTGGGCTGGTATTCATGATACATTTTGTGATTCCGGTCAGTACAAACATTTTTAACTTCACACTCAGACTGTGACATTTTACACAAATACAAGCCCAGAAGGATAAGTTGCTGAGGTTAAAGACCTGTATGTTTTTCCAGCTTAGCTAAGAAAACCATTAGAGTTAAGTATTTTGAAAAGACCTACAAAAATGCTTCACACTTTTCAGAGTATGAATGCTAATATTTTTCAGACTTTTACTTTGAATATCCTATTTAACATTAGCACATACTCTGAGTCACCAATAAACAAATTATGTTCGCATGGCCATGTTTAGAACAAAGTAGATTTAAAAGCAAAAAAGGCCCGCCGTGAAATGATCAGTAACAACCGTTGTTTAAATGCTTTACATTATAAGTTTCTTCCTTTCAGAAAAAAAGACACTCCTAAAATCACCAACGTTTGTATTAACTCTGAGGCATGAATTAAAGAACCACATCCTCTAATGTCCCTCAGAAATACATATCCTATAATGTGTGCGATAAAATATCAATAAGAACAAATAATGTGCAGATGCTTTGTGTTAAGACTTAAAAATTAAAAAATTACTTGAGTCCATAACTGCTGCATCACAAAAGGTTTCTAATAAACAAGAGACCAATTTAAGGGAAAAAAAAACCAAAAGATTGTTATGAAAATCTCAGATAATAAAAACAGTGATTCTGGAGATTATTATTAATACTGTGTTTCACTAGATGGCAATTGTTTTTAGTCTTATAAAAAAGGACATCACTACGAAAAATGCATCAGCCTTTTAAAATATGCAGCGCTTCAATATAAAGTGCTTCATTACATTGTTATTATTTTTTTACAGTTTCTTATTAAAATATTGTATTCCCTGGAGTAAAACCATAGTAAACATGTTACACATTGGTAAAAATAAACATTTTGGAATGTCTTTTTTTTAAAGTCCCATGGGTGCCTTTTGGTCAAGCTGAACTTGTTCCAGGAGCCTATAGGGGAAAAAGGTGACAATTATAATACATGAAATATAAAGGGTAAAACATGATTTATATTCCTAAAAAACATTCATATAATAGACCATTAACAACCATGAAGCTGATCTTAAGTTTAATTGTGAAGTACAAGTCAGGATTTATGAAACCTGAAACTACATTTAAGTGCACATATGCACAAATCATGCAAATCATGTGTAAAAATATAGTGCGTATGCTTCAGTATGATATTAATCTAATATGCTAAGATATTCTATTTGTGTTTTGGTATGTCTATACTTAATAAATACCAAAGGTAGCCAGGCAACATTGCACTTACCTACTGTCAGTGGATAGTAAAGATCATATCTATCCATTATGGATCACAATCAGCTATTTTTCCAGATCAGTTTAAGCAGAATTAACAATTACTTACTATTTTCTGTCAAAAATCCAGAATCTCTGGCTGCCCCCAGACTATATAAACAGGACAATAATATTAACGAATGAAAATAGTCAACATTCAGCACAAGGGGGCGCACTATGAAGCCTATTTATATGGAATAAATCACAAGGAACACTGAAGGGAAGAACTGCGTTTGTTAGTCAAAACTGTAAGATTCAGTTAAAACAGAAGCTTTTTTTGGTGACACCCCCCAAATTTTGACATTCATCAGTCATACCATAGTAATAGTTTAGAAACAATTCTTTAGGAGGAGCTGAAGCACACAAGAGACACCACATATAGAAAGGACTTTTGCCAATATTAATATGTTTATGCGATATGATCATTCTACACACATTCATAAATGATGTCCCAAATATAATAATTGCCTAAATAACTTGAAGATGAAGATTCACATTTGTGATTAGAGATACAAAATGATACTATGGAAAGGAAAAACAAAGGATGAGCAGTTATGAATGTAAAACATAAAGAAAGAAAGAAAGCATGCTGGGTCATAAAGACAGGCTGTCTTGAGACCAGTAAGTAATACCTGATAAATGAACTTATCATTTTGGCACTGCAGGCTGCTTTAATAAGGCTCATGAGTCTCATCTACTTCGTTCTTAAGAACATATTTTAAGTGAGCAGTGGATATCATGTGAAAAGATCCCTTTGGCAGTGTTGTCATGTGTAAATACTGGTGTGATTAAAATACTTTACAAACCCTAAATAATCAGTCAACACCACCTGAAGCTACATACATTTGATTGATTCATTATACAGTAAATAAGTTTTTCTACAACACAATGTATAGGTACTCAGCATGCGAAGCATAATACTGTAAAAAACACGTTCTTACTAAATTCCAGTCAACGTTTGAAGAACTTATACAGTGTGATATGATCGCTTTATAAGTGGCTAAGTGGCTTCTTTTTTTGTAGGTGGCAATAGAGGGTAGAGTTTTCGGGTAGTGATGCCAGAGAAAAAGAGTTTCTTGGGATTTTACATATGGAAATTACATACTGTACACGTTTTTGGTCCGATTAAGCAGAATAACATTACACTTTAGGATTTGGTCCAAATTAGCGGCTAGTCCCATGAACCGGTGGTCCTATTAACCGGAATCGACTGAATTAACATAGTTCTGCTGGAGTTGTTCCCTGTACCGAGTGTGGCATGTTTAGCTACTATTCTTCCGTCTTCCGATTAATCCACATGGGGCCATTCGGCAACTCTGGGCACAAGGGCGCAAATCCATCGTAAAGCACACACACACAGTCACACTATGGTCACTATTAGAGACACCAATTAACTAGGGGTGCTGAAAAAAATTCGATTCTTTAAAGGTTCGCGATTCCTAGCCCTGGCGATTCTGAATCGATTAAAAATGCCCCAAAATCGATTTTAAAATGCGTTTAAGTTTTATTTTTTGCTGCTCCTACTCCCGAGCGTACTGCATAGCCGAGCTGGAAGCATGGAGCACGGGGAGAGCGTCATTTGACCCGCCCTGTCGTCATTAAAAGCCAGTGTTTGGGCACACTTTGGATTCTACTAAAGTCCTGGGGAAGAGAGAGCTTGACATGAGCACAATTGTCAATTGTTGGTGCAATATGGTTAAAAAGACTTTGAAGTCCGTATTTTATTTTTAAGGTTAAGTTCTAAAGATTTGCAAAATATAAATATACTATGACTGTAAAGTCTGTATTTTAGTTTCGGTTAAAGGCTAATGCACTATGGTAGACTTTTGTATTAATATATTTTTAATTATTTGTTCATTGATAGATTTTTTTATTTTTTTATTTAAAAAAAAAAAAAGCCAGGCAGCTAAGCTAACCTAATACTGGTAATTTGTTACAGAATTTTATGCACAATCCTATTTTTTATATAAAATGATGCAAAAAGATTTGATACAGGAAGGAACGTAACTAAAAGTATTGTTTTAAATAAATTTGTCTATTTGTTTACATTGTTGTTTCATCTTGTCAATCACATAAACAAAATTTAAAGACCATTTGAATTGAAAAATCATTTCTGAATCGAAAATCATTTCTGAATTGAATCTTGACCTCAAAAATCGGAATCAAATCAAATCGCCAGAGACAGAGAATCGCACCCCTAATATATACACTTCGAAAAGAACTGTAAATGTGTAAAACTATACAGTGCATCCGGAAAGTATTCACAGCGCTTCACTTTTTCCACATTTTGTTACATTACAGCCTTATTCCTAATTGTATTGAATTAATCTCTTTCCTCAAAATTCTACACAAAATACCTCTTTATGACCATGTGAAAAAAGTTTTTTGAGTTCTGAAAATTTATTAAAAATAAAAAACTAAGAAATCCCATTTCTGTAAGTATTCACAGCCTTCGCCATGAAGCTCAAAATTGAGCTCAGGTGCATCCTATTCCGACTGATCATCCTTGAGATGTTTCTACAGCTTAAATGGAGTCCACCTGTGGTAAATCCCACAGATGGTCCCACAGTTGACTGCATGTCAGAGCACAAACACCAAGCATGAAGTCAGAGGAATTGTCTGTAGACCTCCGAGACAAAATTGTCTCGAGGCACAAACCTGGGGAAGGATACAGAAAAATTTCTACTGCTTTGAAGGTCCCAATGAGCACAGTGGCCTCCATCATTCGTAAATGGAAGAAATTTGGAACCACCAGGACTCTT
>JAVSBV010000029.1:5382816-5397486 GCA_033117975.1 Parotocinclus spilosoma | reverse complement strand
TAAAAGTATTGTTTTAAATAAATGTTCTATTTGTTTACATTGTCGTTTTATCTTGTCAATCACATAATTTAAACAAATTTTATAGACCATTTGAATTGAAAAATAGTTTCTGAATCGAAAATCGTTTCTGAATCGAATCGTGATCTCAAAAATCGGAATCAAATCAAATCGCCAGACACTGAGAGATTCGCACCCCTACAATTAACCTACCACACATACCTTTGTACTGTGGAAGGAAACCACAGGGATAACATGTAGACTCCACACAGAAGGACCCAGGCCACTAAATCCTGGGATTGAACCCGGGACCTTCTTGCTGTGAGGCAGCAGTGCTACCCACCGAGCCACTGTGTAGACAGCTATTCTCCTGTCATTAGTGTGCATGTTATTTGTAATCCAGACATAGAAAGCTTGTAGGCTTGTAGCTAGTCTGATAGAGCTAGTCTAATAGAGGCATGCATCCAGACATAGAAAGCTAGCTCAGACTCTAGCTCTAGGCAGCAGACAATTACGCTTAACCAACTAACTGCTGGTAACCATGCACCGTCACTTAGATTTCACGTTATTATATATATATGCACTTAAAAAGTCTATGTTAACAATATCACTAGATTAAACAAATCTAAACACTTATAGCTCTCATAAAAATAACAATCTTAAACTAAAGCTAGGATTACTTAACATTAGATCACTAATTAAATGAATTGATTATTGATACACGCAATTTACCAAAACTTAGGTTGAATAAAACCAGATGAATAATTAGCCTTAAAAGAAGCCTCCTCACCTGGGTATAATTATGTTTAACGCTCATGTCCTAATGGTCGTGAAGGAGGTGTAGCAAACTTTTTGACAAGGATCTAGGTGTTAGTCCTAAATCATATTATAAGGATAATTCATTTGAAATACTAATACTTAATAAAACTGATCCATCATTATGTAAGTCTAAACCATATTGTTTTCAGCTCATCACTATTTATCACCCTCCTGGTCCTTACTCAGAATTTCTTCAGGCATTTGCTAACTTTCTTTCCTGCTTAGTACTTTCAACAGATGTTGAAAGGCTTTAACTGTAGGTGATTTTAACATTCACTTTGATGAATGAGCAGGATCCACCTAAATTTGCTTTTGATTCATTTTAGCACCCATGAGTAGTACAGACTGTGATGGGACCAGTCCACAGCTGTAATCCAATATTAAAATAATATTAACATTTGGTATTAATATAGATAGCCCAGATGTTTTCCTGCAAAGTGAAATACATTTTACCTACTCTCGTGTTATCACACCAAGTGCACTATTACTTCTGATACATCAGCCGTGTTTATTAATAACCTTGCAGACTTAATGATTAACACACTTATGCATGTCGATCATCTTGCACATGTAACCAACCGTGTAACTCAAGTGTAATATTACGGAACCACTGCTTATTAATTTAAATTGATCTCTTAGTGTGCCATAATTAAACCACCGATCAAAAAAAGCCAATCTTGACCCTTGTGTGCTGTCTAGTTATAGATAAAATTCAAACCTTCCATTTTTCTCTAAAAATCTTAAAGCTTTAAGCTTTAAAAAAGATAAAGCTGTTTATCAGCAGCTCTGTAGTTACCTCCAAAACAGCAATATTTATGAAACATTTCAGTCAGGATTCAGGTCTCATCATTATACTAAAACAGCATTAATTAGGGTACTTAGGGTAATGATATATTAATATAATCAGATAATGAACGCGTTTCTTTTCTTGTTCTATTAGATTTAAGTGCAGTATTTGACACTATAGATCATGAGATCTTACTAAATAGGCTAGAAAACACGATAAGTATTAACGGACTGGCACTTTCCTGGTTTAAATCCTATCTGACCAACCGGTACCACTTTGTTTATGTAAATAATAATAATATGTAAAAAGTAAAGTGAAGCACTATTCTTCTCACTGTACGTGCCACATAAACATGGCATTAGTTTCACTGCTATGATACACTGTAGCTGTACTTAACCGCTTAACCGCCGATCCAAATGTTGGCCTTAAAACCAGAAAAATTGAGAATTGGAAAAATTTTATTTATTCATTTCATTTAATTTCTTCTACTTAACTCATATTAAACTAAGATTTTATTAGTTGGACCCAAGACTGCGAAAGACAGGTTGGCTACATCTATTCGAAATCTAGATGGCTGTTTAACGGTTTAACATACTAAGTGTCATGTTTGATTCGTATCTCTCCCTTGATGTGCACACTAGCAACATCACACAAATTGCTTTCTTTCAATTACATAATATTGCTAAACACAGGTGGATTCAATCAAGGTGTAGAAACATCCCAAACATGATCAAGAGTAATGAAAGACCACCAGAGTTAAATTGTAGTGACATCTTAATATTTTAAGTTCATGCAAAACTTTACAATGTGTGTCTAAAAATAGAGGGCATTAAGTGTCTGAACAAAAATATGTACATCATATACCTTCCTACAACCTTGACTGAACCAATGGTACTAAATCATGAAAACACATTAAATGTTCCTATAATTATCTTTATGAACATTATTGGTAGAAATATCAATCATTCTCATATGCACAACTAGAATCTCAGCAAAACTGAGACTTTGAGTCCAGAAAAATATAGTGCCAAACAACATAAAAAACATTCCTAACAGCACTTTAATTCAATAGCACATGGTGCAGAACCAAGAGGTAGTGCAGTTTATGTTAGCACCCAAAGGGCTGTGACATGGCTCAGAGCCATCGTCTTGGCCAAGAACATGTACGATAACTAAGTCTGTATAAATTCCCATCCACCACCTTCCTGTTCGCTGGGGCTTATTTTCCAGCCATGCAATTCCCTGGCATGGGCAAGCTCATCTGCCTTTCTAAAACCAACACAGTGACGATAAGGCCACAGAAAAAATATTTACACAGCTGGTTCAAGACAGTCAGACGTGAAAAAAAAGGCTTACAAGAAAAAAAAGACTGTTAATGAAATGTGCAAAGTGAAGCAAGAATGAACTAATAAGAGTGACGGTAATGGCGATGGTAAAAGGTTAGTCAGCATGCAACACTGACGGATGAGTCCTGAAGCAGTGCGAGCAGCAGGAAGAGTGTGAGCATGGGCAGACACGCAAACAGAAAGATGATGAAGTCGACATTGAAGCAGATTATGAACATGTGCTCAGACAGCACCCAGTCCACCAACACACACAGCAGCAGGTAGTAAAGCAAGAACTCCTCCAGGACCTCCCACTCTGCGCTCAGTGTGCTCACACTCTCACTCACCATGGCCTTCATCTCAGCCTCCTCACGAGAACGAGACCTCTTGCTGGTCCGTCCTCGTGCCGCTGGAGCCACCGACCTCCTGCTGTTCTCCACAAACTCCTGAGGGGGGAGGAGAAAGAGGATTCGTACAGCACATTAACATACATAACTAATTCTTTGGCTCTCAGGTGGCACAATGATCTAAATATGGTGGCCTATAATTGCAGTGAGGGTCATAGGAAATCTTGAAAATTCACACAGCATATGAAATCTGTCTAATGCAAGAGCTTACTGGGCTGGAAGGTTGATTCTAACCCAGATCACCATGTTTATTTACACAAGATATATTTCCTCTTTTACAACTTTTCATCCTTTATAATCAGGAGAACAAACAATAAGCAAAGGTTATCTCAAGTTGGAGCTCAATTGTTCATTTTCTAGCGTCAATAAATGTATTTTCCCTGTCTGAACCTTCGAAGCGATCGTAGTTATATACTCATATTCACTATTCCCTGACATTTTCCATACTACATAGACCTCTGTTACCAGAGACAACTGCTTTAAGATTACACACAATTTCAAATTTATTCAAATACAGCAATGAAATGTTTATAAAAGGGCCTCATTAATCCTTGGGAAATTAAATATTTTAGAAAAAAAAATGATCACTGCAAATATTTTGATGTTTATTCATAAACTCAAACACATCCTGCTAAACAGTGCAGCATGCCAGTTCTCTTTTCTCAAGTCCCTGACACACAGCTAATAGAAACTCAGCAAAGCCCAGCTGTCTCTATCTGTCTATGGCAAATTAATTTTTGTCTTTAAACGTATTTACAAATATAACACAACACAATTAGATGCAGGTCCAATTAAAACATGCCATGTTGTGTTCACACAGCCCTGAGACCCCCAAATGGGTTGTGCATATACAGAGCTGTGCAGAAGTCTTAGACCACCCTTAGATTTTTAATTTTTTTGCCATACTAATGACCATATTCAATGCCTCAGTCTCAGTCTATTTATTGGAATACAATCATGTAAAATACAAATGTGTATGCAGTATTACAAAAACAAAATCTTTGCACAGTACTGTATATAAACAAACATTTGTGCTTCCCATATTTTAGAAACCACCTGCAGCCACTTCAGTGACTCTATAGGGAATAGACTTGTAAATGATTTTGGAGTTCTCTGGTATGCTCTGAACATTTTGCAGAGCTTGCTTATGCTGTTTCTTATTAAAGTACATGAATGTGACACCTTGACAGTCTTCTGAAACAGCAATTAAATGTTGTGAAGCAGCAGTTCTAACTGAATCCCAGTCACGGTTTATAGGAATTCAATGACAATCATGTGTCAGCATTACATTGTCTAGTTTAGATCACACGTCACATCACATCTGATATATTATATCAAATATCTGGTGAACACAGCGTAAGATGTGGAATCATACTCAAAATAACAGTGCTGCTACATTACCACTATTCATGAACATTTAATCTTAATGTGTCAATCTTAACTTCAGTTTATGTTTACATACAGTGGGTATGGAAAGTATTCAGACCCCTTTAAATTTTTCACTCTTTGTTTCATTGCAGCCATTTGGTAAAATCAAAAAAGTTCATTTTATTTCTAATTATTGTAGACTGAGCATCCCATTGTGACAGAAAATAAAACAGACATGTAGATATTTTTGTAAATTTATTAAAAAAGAAAAACTGAAATATCACGTTTTCACATATCACATAAGATTCTATGGTCTGATGAGACGAAGACTAAACTTTTCGCCGTTAATTCTAAGCGATATGTGTGGAGAAAACCAGACACTGCTCATCACCTGCCCTATACAATCCCAATCCAAGCTAAAATAACAAAGGAGTGGCTTCAGAACAACTCTGTGACCATTCTTGACTGAATACAATGAATTATTTAAATTAAATTTATATATTTGTATAGCATAGGAAACATGGCAGGCTTTAGAAAAGATCCTGCTGGTAAATGAACAAGTGAATGCTGATTGTGGAATACTCTTAGAAAAGAACCTCAAACCCCAGGATGAGGTTGCAACCAATGACCTTCTGTGGAACTATGATGATGCAGCGGATTGGAGATTTGCATGTATAGCATTTTGAACAGAAATTTATAACATAACTTACCATGAGGGCTTTATCCATGAAGAACTCCTTGCCGGGAGTGCCATCGTTGTATTTGTTATCGATGGCGAAGCAGAGGAACAGCACATCCACCACAATCTCGAAAATGGACAGGAAGCAGTGGGCCACCAGAAAGGCAAAGAGGCACACGATAATGAGTGGCAGTACCCACTCTGTGTAGTCCCTCTGATAGTTTAGTGCCAGCACCCCTGCAAATGCTGTGCAGGTCACAATCAGGATCTGTAAACAGATAATCCATTATTATACTGACTCATTTCTACCATAGAGAGAAATAGAGGGTTTTTTTTTTTATTCCAAACTAATGTGAGTGGGCTATCACTACTATGTTGTGTGCAGATGTTATTTACTGCCACAAAAGGAGGTAATAACACTTCATACTCAAATTAACTCCAGAAATCATTCTGTGAAGATTCTGCCTTCATATTTTGATGCATTTACTGGACAAAATTTAAAGCAAATGGAACTATTTGCCATCTGTCACTTTATAGCCCCAGGTTCTTTTCTGCAACCTGTTGCCTGCCGGAAACAATTTAAATGTCTTTTGTTACAGCTAAACCAGAAGTGAAATTGACAGGTAGGTCTTTGGGCTTACAGCCCTCTTACTTTGCCCAGGAAAAGCACAAAGTCTCCCACAGTGTTAATGGCTGCCACTCTCAGAGCATTCTCCACCAGGATTATGAAGGCATCACGTGCCGACGTGCAGAAACTGGTGCTGTTGATGGCCGTCGCTGCATACGCATTCTGAACAGATACAAAGAGCAGAACTAAAACTTGCTTGAAATACCCTTTTTCATGAAACATGGAATTATTCCATAGGAAAATAGATATATACTGTCCAACATCTCTTTAGTTCAGATATTAAGACACTGTATCAATACAACTCTTAATAGAGATCAAATAACAATGTAAAGTAAAATTATTACAGTATTATAATAAATACTGTAAATATATACCCTATATTAAGATTTTAAATACCAATATCTTGTCATTACGTTACATTCTGTTAACCTATAACTACATTGCTACAACTGAGGGTCAGAAGTACAGTATATGTATGTGTGAAAAGACAGCCAATTTTCTAGGGTAGACCGACAATGTTATTGGTTAAGCACACATTCCTGTTTCTCATTTTATTACGTTCACTTATCATATAGAAGCACTTTGTAGTTCAATGACAGGCTCTAGTCCATTTACTTATTTTGTTTCTCTACTTATTTTGTTCTCTAATGGTCAGGAATGCTAATCATTCTCACCACTGCAATGACACTGATAAGTTGGTGTTATTTGTGTGTATTGTGCAGGTATTAGTGGATCAGACGATGTCTATTTTATTATGTACTACCAGGACCCCGACATGATCACCACAGTACTATTCTGGGTGGTAAATAATTTTAACCACAGCAGTGATGCTGGTGCAGTTGTGGTGTTTTGTGTGTGATGTGCAGGTATGAGTGGATCAGACAAAGCAATGCTGCTGTGCCACTTATACCAGCACAACACACACTAACACACCACCAAACCACTGCAGTGCTTAGAATGATCCACCCAAATAGTACCTGATCTGTGGTGATCCTGTGGGGGTCCTAAAATTGATGTCGATTTTCCTACATAAAGTAGTAGCAGTAGACAACAAATATGAACACCATTATCCATATCCTGGGATTTCTCATATTCCTGTTAGCCTTCAGCTCCCCATTAAAGCCCCCCACAATCTTACATTGTAAGCAGCTGTGCAAGCAATTAAGGGTTAGAGGCCTTGCTTATGGACATAACAGTGGTTGTCAGACAGTGCTGTGAAACCTCTGGTCAATAGTGCACAATGTATGTGCTACCACTGTTATTAAGCATTTCTAGCCTTGTTTTGTTCAGTGCTGTTTTTCTACTGGTCAAGTTCTGGTGTGTGTTCAAAATAATATTTATAATATAAGGTAAGCAGCTTTGATATACAGCACTGTGATGTTGATGTTGACATATTTGATGTGCATAGGTCACAAGGTAGCAGAGCACAACTGCATCATCTACCAGCATCTCACAGCTCATCTGAAAAGTTAAATCTCCTGTTCCGAACATAAGGTGTTCTATTGGATTCATATTCAGTGAATGAGAAGGCCACTGAAAAAACTCAACTCATTCTCATGTTCAAGAAACCACTTTGACACAACATTTGCTTTGTGACATTTTCTGGATGGAAATAGCTATTCAAAGATGAATAAATTGTGGCCAAGAAAAGATGCACAATGATTGATTTGTGACAACATGTCTAAAGTGTAACAGGAAAACAGTCATCCACATCATTACACCAATTCCACCAGAATGTACTGCTGACACAAGGTAGGTCAGGTCCAGGTCCATTCATGTTGTTGGTGTTCTGTCTGAAATTTGGATTCATCAGACCCGATTAAACATTAATGGTACAGTGATGTCTTTATAGAATTAATTTTAACATATATTTATTATTTCATTAATTTTTAATAATTATTCTGATCATTTTAAACTCTAATTAAACCAACCTCTTCTGCCTACTAAATGCATTTTGGTGCTCGCCTTTTTACATGCACAGCAATGGACTAAAGCACCCATTTCTCGATGAATTAACCGTCTTCACTATATGAAAATGCTATCCTTTTCACCACAGTACCTGATTCAGATAATTGAGGCACTTCTCCAAACACCACAGGCAGCAAATGCATGCTTTCAGCATGCAGCGCGCACAAGCATTTTCCTGTTGGAGAGGAAACACAGAGTGGGTAAACTTACACATATAGCAAACTACATATTCAAATATGCTTTCAAACTTCAGTCTGAGTCCAGAGAGAATAAAACAATACTTAAATGTCCAAGTCACTCAGAAACTGCTTCTGATTTTTAAGACATAACACTTACTCTAATGCTTCCAACTCAACCACCATTTTTCACCCCAGTTCCATAGGTTGTGCATCAAAAACTATCTATCATGTCTCTTTAATGATTTTCATTGTATTCATTCATTTACTTTAAATTCTTAACCCTAATCATTATCACAGCACAGGGTACATGTCAGGAGGCAGGAACAACCCTAGACAGGGTTCCATAGAACATGCAAACTCCACACAAAAAGGACCACCCTCCTGGGACTGAACCCGGGACCTTTTTGCTGTAAAGCGACAGTGCTACCGACACATTGTCACCCTCTATTCTATATATAAAATATCTATTTTAACCAAATTTATCCATTGCAATAACTTAAACAATACATGTATACCATCTGTGGCAAAAATTATTATACAAGTCAGAAAAAGCTTTCATCACTAACCCTTCCTCTGAGCTGATTACGAATGTAGATGAGAATGAGGCGTGGGATCTTAACCAGTGTGATAATGAAGGAGCCCTTGGCCACGGTGCCCAGGTGGTATCGAATCAACCGAAACACTGATGACAGGATGGGTGTCAACGGGAGCTTGTTCTTGTCCCTAAAAAGAATTTACATTAGTCATATTCTAAAAGATTAAACATATGGAGCCACCTGTACATGCTTCAAATCAAATCATTTTAGCTGTACACACAAACTATTTTAAGACTATAAGCTCTTACACTCCACCTTACACCTGTTTAATTTATTTTAAATCTTTACAATTTTATACGTTATTACGCATAATATGGCAGTACCTGAAAGTAGTGCTGGATATTAAAGCCCATAAAAGAAACATTAATGTGGTCATGTATAAATATTTATACATTTCAGAGTGTCTTTACACAGATTCCATAAAAAGCAGTCCAGTAAATAAAGAGTTCAAACCAAGTTTTTACTCAAATGTTCCATCAACATCTTGAAATGGTTCTACATTATTATAAATAAGTCAAATTAATAAAGACTGTTTGAGAAGAAATGCACCAATTCACAAATGCACTAATGCAGTAAGGTACAGAACGAATAAAGCCGTATCAAAGTTCATAAATGAAGCTAGATGCTTCTCTTGAGGCCATTACTAACAGTAGCACTGTATAAATGTGTTTGTGATGCTTTTCATATACATGTATGCATCTCCTAAAACACATTATGCAATTTGGATGATGTCTGTACGCCATGTTGTATAGTGTACTTAGCAATGTCATATGGGATACTGTAATGTAAATGCTATTGACTAAATAACCAGTATACTGCAATGTCTTACATACACAGAGTTATTTAATATCAACCATGAGCACCAGAAACTGGTTTGATTTTCATATATATTCTTGCTATAAAATTTGTTTAATTCAATTTTCTGCACTAGAGCCTGCACTTTTGCAATGTACTACAACAAAGCAAAGCTATATATGAGTGAAGTAGTTTAATAATCTTAGTAATTAAGAAAACAATGCTATCACACCATTGACATAAGAGGAACAGGAACTTTGTGTGAGGCCCAGAAAATGTCACTTTAACACCCAGTTTGTATAATTTAAATTGTTACACCCACTAATGCATCACTCCACAAATGCCTATTGAAAAACTACTTCTGATCATGGGAATAGCTACTAATCGGAAAATGGGGGTAGGGGATCGAATTCGCACCATATCAAAAAAGCTTGCGACTTCATGCAAATAAAGTCCTAAAGAGTTAAGCAGACATTACATAGATAATCAGACCTGGTGAAGTAGTAGGTGACCACAGCTCCAGCAACTGTCATCTGCTGACAAGCCAGGATGAATTCACTGATCCAGATGAGACCCACAGCATGGTACCAGGTGAGGTACTGCAGCACACCATTTAGCCTAAACTCTGTCAGCCCTGTCTGCTCATTCTTTTCTGGATTCCCTGTGACCAAACACAAGCAGAGATACTTGGAGAAAATCTGTGCTGAGGATTATGCAACATACTGACAATCTCACGGCTGCTCATTTAACTCTGGCTTCCTGTTCCATACATGCATTATCTTCTGCTAAATCCACACAGGGTCGCGGGACAGCCGGTGCCCACTCAGTAACTATGGGTTAATGTCTGAATTTTTTTATGCTCTCTGAAAATCCATGCGGGTTTCCTCTGGGTACTAATAAAGAGAGAATTACTCTAAATCTGCTACACACCATTTCACAAGGAGGACTTCTTTAGCAGGCTGTTCAGAAGAAAGTATTAACCAGATTTGCTGATTGAAAGTGGACACACCAGGAACTGTTGACATTTTTTATGTTAACACTTGAAACATCCAAAGTAGTCAAATAAAAGAACAAAATGAAAAAGAGAAAACAGCTTGACACAACAGTGTCAAATATAAAGAAGATCAAACACACAGGTAGACAGAGTAGTAGGGCTGAACAAATGAGGAAAACAAAAAGCAGACAAAAGATCAAAACCAGGATAGACACAGAAAACTCTAATAAGCAGTTTATGAAACTTTATAAGGATCTGAACAAAATGAGGAACTGAGAAAACCTCAAATAAAAAGCACAGCTGGAGGATGGTTGGGATGTGTAAGTGTAGAGAGTTCTGGACAAAAAGCATGACCAGTTGATTACCTCAAAACTGAATATCTGAGTTGTGGAAATAAATATCAGCATTTCTCTTAAGATACAGAAATTAATTAAATGTCAGTCTGTTGCTATTGTCACTTAGAAAAACACTGGCAATTGTAAGGACATATAAAGGTTAATAAATGTTGTTTTCCTTTGGATTAGTGTGGGCATTGCATAATTTAAACTATTATAATTATATGCCGCCAAAATAACCATAGAAAATGTAACTAGAACTTCATAATGGCACATTTTGACTATTTGAGCTCACCAGTGGTTCCAAGGAAAAGAAGCACCAGAATCCAATACACCCAGAAGATGAAGAGAGCAAGAAAGGTGAAGAATGGCTGCAGCACAAGCAGTGGCAGATGGATAAACACTTTCCCGGCTACATGGAACAAAGCGATGGTCAGAGCCACCCGCTTCCTCATGAACAGCATCAACAACAGCAGTATCACCTAAGAAATAAGACAAGGTTTTAACCGAGTTATAAATCAAAATACGAATAAGAAAATCAATTAAAAAATACTTATGACAGAAACTCTTCGTTCTACAGACATTAGATCATATTCCTGTGCAGCAGGTAGTAATTATTACTATAAAAATGTATAAGTGTAATACAACTCTGGCTCACAGACTTCTATTTGAGGACACAAAACTGCATGGATACAGCATCCCAGAAATGCATGCATATCCGTGTTCATTATTTATACATCCTTTTAACCACAATCCTTTGCACTCTGTTTCTGACTCACTGTGAACACAGTTGCTGAGGTGGCATAGACCAACAGGCCTTGCATGTGGTCTATTGGGGCCTCCGTTTCTCCATTTGTTTCTTTCTCTTTCTTTAAATCTATTTCCAAAGTATGGTTCATCATCAGCCTGTGGTCTATATATAACCACCACAGAACACCAGTGCCACCTACACAAAACACAACACAACAAACAAACCTGCTCATTTTCACATATAAGCTCTGGTGTTATCAGAGCAGTTCTAAAGCAAGTATAACATTAAACATGACATTTACTTGCAATTGATCACAATCATTTCCAGAAAAAAAAGTTTATAATTTCAGACAGTCAAATGACAGCAGATAAATATGGCAGCCTTAAATGTTCCAAACGTAATGAGTTTCCCATTGCTTTGACTTAAAACACACTAAAAATGATTAAAAATGATTCCACCATTGACTCAAAAGCTCTTATCCAGAGCAGCATACAAAAGATTACAATTTAATTGTACTCACAATAGTTTGGATTGTAAGTTTATCTGGATAAAAATGCTCATTAAGTTGTTGAATGTAAATATGTTTTGCTGTACTATATTCTGTGAATGTCAACAAATGTTCTTTTCTACTTTTTGTCCAATTTTTGTTTTTTCTCAGTTTCACAACAATCCCTCGCCATGTTAACGACCATGCTAAGGGAGGACGGCCATAGACCAGCAACAAGGCTACATCAAAATCAATCTGCCAGCACCTTCAATGGCCAACTTTGCTCACAAAAACTGTGGGATATTAAAAAAGAAATATAATGCAATTAAAAAAAGAAGCATTTGATTTTATTTCATTAAACAAGTTAATCAGAAAGGAAATGAAAAGTCAGTGTTCGATTACAAAAATGAGATTCAAACTATAGTGATTCAGTACCAAGTGACATATACATGGGGGTAAACAGATGCATGATAAATTAGACGAGAGGATCACACATTAACTGTTTAGTAGGGTGTAGTCACCCAAGACTTACAAAACACCCTGACAGTGATGGAGCATGGACAAGATCAGATTGTCCAGCAGTTCTTCAGGATCCTTTTCATATTCCTTTTAAAACATCCTCTAATTTTTGTGAGCAGTGTAATAAAGGTTCCACCAAGTAATACAGACTTACTGCTTGTAAATTGACAAATCCAACTGTGCAATTCCCCAAATCTGTATTTAATAGCTAAGATGAGGTGAGAAGAGAGAGAGGGGAGATAATAGACTTGCCTAAGGAGCCCAGCACCAAAACAACAGTTAAAATCCACACCAGCACAGCCGAGATGTAACGAATAACCACCATCAAGATCATGGAGAGCACTGGAAAAACGCACACATTTCCAAACACACATGCATGTTAGAAGAGTATGCTATCAAAGGCAGGAAAGCAAAGCTCAAAAATCTGTTGACGTGTCAGGCTGTAATGCTTTTTTCTAAATTGCAAGTGCAATTTAATACATTCAATTAATAATATGTTCCTGTGCACTCATCACACTGATTTTGATTCAGAAAGGCAGTTACCCAGTGCCAGCAGACAGAGCCCTGCAATTATCTCTTTATTGGTTACCACCCCAGAGATCAGACTGTGGAGCATAGCGTTATCGCTAACAACTGACACCACCGCCTCAGCAAACTTAGAATAGCAGGAGATGTTCACTGGTGTGCAGCGGTTAAACACTGGCAGAGCTTTACTGCAGAGGAGAGCAAGCAAAAAATTTAGAATGCAGGCTAAGCAAAGGGAAGCTGAGGTCTGAATGTATAAAATAGGTTGGCAAAGACTCTTACCTCTGTGGAACTGGAAGTTTAGGACATTTGTCATAGCGCTCGGGAAGGCTTGGGTACTTGTGGGCAGCAAGCTCATACGAGCAGAGTTCTGAACCTGAAAGTAAAACAGAAAATTTTAATATGACTTGTAGGCATTTCCTGTCACTACTGTGAATTTTAACAAACTGTGAACATCAGAAAAAAAATCTTAGACTTAAGAATTAAAATACGAAGTAACCAAGTTGTCAATCAAAACCACAAATTTCAAAACACTGAAAACTTTTTCTGCTTCACGTTTTCTGCTTCAAGTTTTCAACTGTAAAATTAGATTTTTTTGCTTACTGTTGTGTATCATAATTATATGCCAAATTAATAAGTATTAAAGTAAAAGCTCAGTAAAAAATCAAACTGATTGCATTTTGAATGCTTTAGTAACATTATTGACAATCTCAGTTAGCAAATTAAGTATGTGACTATATATTACTATCAATAATATACTATCTTAAGTTTCCTGTTCCTGGCTTTGAGTAACTCAAACAAAATCTTGTAATAATTATCAAATGTACACCCAAATTTAACTCAAAAATATGTTTCTTAAATGCATAACTCCTTTTATGACGGCCTACATAACTGTTTACTTCGGGTCATTCTACAATATTCTAAATGCCGGTAGTTTAAGGGCAGAACTTTGTCTTTGACCATTCCAAAAGAATAACTTTTCATTAGATCCATAACATTGTTATTTAATCACTGTTTGATATTCAGATCACATGTACTTATGCTGGAAGGCTTTGTTTCTCTTTCTCCAGACATATCACTTCTTGAACAAAATGCTTTATATTGGTCTCATCTGCCCACAGAACCTTGTTTTGCAATATGATTTTGATTTTGACTCTTTGCAACGCTTCAATGCACATCATCAACATAGAACCACTGACACTCTTCGCAACGCTTCAATGCACAGCATCACCATAGAAACACTGACACTCTTTGCAACGCTTCAATGCACATCATCAACATAGAAACACTGACACTCTTCGCAACGCTTCAATGCACATCATCAACATAGAAACACTGACACTCTTCGCAGCGCTTCAATGCACATCATCAACATAGAAACACTGACACTCTTTGCAACGCTTCAATGCACATTATCAACATAGAAACACTGACACTCTTTGCAACGCTTCAATGCACATCATCAACATAGAACCACTGACACTCTTCGCAACGCTTCAATGCACAGCATC
>JAVSBV010000029.1:5348789-5373760 GCA_033117975.1 Parotocinclus spilosoma | reverse complement strand
GGTAGGAAGAAACCTTGGGAGGACCAAGACTCAACAGGGGACCCATCCTCCATGGGTGATCATTTATCACTAAATGATCATCATTTATATAATAATTTCTATCCACATAGATATTTAAGGTTGTCCACTAAACCTGAAAATACTGAACAACATTTCTGCACATTTCCTCCACATTGTAGAAATAAACTGATTTGACTTGCATACCTGCAGAACCCCTGATCTGATCTAGGCACGTATTCAGATGGACTATACTGAAACTTACGTTGATCAGCAGCTATCCAGTCTGGCAATGCATATGACTCAAGGCCTCTTACCTTATAATAATCATAAAGCAGACCCAGAGCGGCTGCACTGTCCTCGTCCCCATTAATGCTCATCATGGCCTTGGTGGCGGCTGTGAGTGGATTCTCCAGAAAAGACTTCCATGCTTCATCTTCACTGGTGAAGGCACGGCGCTGGCTGTAGGCTGGGTCATTCTGTAGCACCAGCACTGGCCGCTTACTACAAAGAGTACGTTGTTGAATAAGAGAGAAAAACAACACTGGATTGCCAAATGTGCAAACGTGTACAATTAGAGACTATTTTGTAGACATGGACTCTTCAGAAACCAGATGCTTCAAGTGAGTGAGATTATAAAGGAACAAAAGTCTTTTTACTTAAGAAGTCATACCAGATTGGCAAGCTGAAAATGACTAATGAGGTACATTGTTGTTCTAAAAGCAGTCAAAGGTCTACTTTATCACAATGATCTAACTCAAACCCTTCTGAATGTGGAATAAATCTCAGTAGCTTCCTGTCTGACAAGACGGTCTACTGGCTCTTCCAGTTATACTGTCAGAAATCTTGACAGAGTAATCCACTTTGACGGACCGTTTACCACTGCCAGAACTTAAAAACAGTATTGTCTTATTTGTGCTTATGATTATTATTCTTTTACAGCTATTATCACAGTCATGGTCAGTTTCTGCAGTCATCAGACAATTTTTTTTAATTCCCCAAAAGGCAGCAGTGTATTTTGCTTGAAAAAATGTAATTAGCATGGTTGGGGAAGAGATTCAGTAAAATCGTTAAGCTCTTTTTAAATGAAATACCAAAAAATGTATTGTTTAGTAAATTGGTAAGGAAATGCAATACATTTCTGTCTAATCATTTCAATTACAAACAATCAAAGAAATTCAAGAGACCCAAAGGCTCACAACAGACATTTGTTTTAACTGAAAACATTGCTTGAATTCACAAAAGCAATATTCTAATCCTGGTAGCCATACAGAGCCATGGCAACAATGGCACGTCAGTATAAACTAATTGCTTAAGCAACACAGATTAGAAGTAATCTGATCACTAATTGTGCCATTCTTTAACAGCTTCCCTACCACCTACTCTGTTTGATTCCCCCCCCCACCTGCAACCTGATAGATCCGTTATTCTGGAACAATAAAAACCTGAATGGGAACGCAATCCTGCTAGTAAAACAAGAGGGCCGATCATGCACGAAATGGGTAATGATAGGGTTCCCACTGCATCCTGATAAAATCCATGTGGAAAAAAACAAAAAGGTTTCCAACTGGATTCCAAATCCACCACACATTAGTCAACTGTACATGATATGGAGTACACCACCAGCTGAGACGTACCAGCTGAGAGGTACTGTGCCAGTAAATTGTACTGGGCGTTTTGAGACCTGTCCCAAGTGTAGTCTGTTTTAACCGCAGCTGCCTTGAATCTGTCAAATGTCTCAAAAGTTCACTGTAACTGTGAGTTTTTGTAACAGCTTTTGAAACAGTCTGTTTGTTGTATATATAATATCTCTGTTAAAACTGTATGCACTTTAGATGCCTTAAATGTTGTTTATGTTTGTAAGCCTTGTACAGTTAGACACACTATGTCCATGTCTAAAGACAGCCAACGCCTATGGTGTACGATTTCACTAGTCAACAGAATCCCTGGTACTGCATTTAAATGTTGTTTCTTTAAAAATTACGGTTAAGCCCTTCCGTCTGTACATTTAAACGGCTCCAAGGTTTAGCTCGGTAGTACACAGTTGTCAAATTAGACCCCCGAAAAGTTATGCATTAAAAGAAAATGCTGTTGTTTTGAACTTAACAACCACAATAACACCACCACCACCAACAACAACAACAACGACAACGACAACGACGACAGCAACAACAGCAATAATAATAATAATAATAATAATAATAATAATAATAATAATAATAGTTATTATTATTATTATTATTATTATTATGGAAAAAAAACCTACGTAATAATTATTTTTTTAAAATCGCAAGTATTGTATACGGTATATGTACACAATTCTAAATATAAATTGACACGTAGTGAGAGCGGAGCAGGTGCAGGTTCACCTGTATGACTGCAGCAGGTTAGGACATGACAGGTGGAACTGAGCCGAAAGCCCGTGCGCTACTCACTCCCACAGTTATTCACACACTCGTTCTCACGTTTTACAAGCCTATAGACCATCTAATGACCTCACATTTACAGAGAATGCGCCTCAGTAACAAAACGACTAAAACCGAAAAGTCGGTTGAAAATTCTTCCATTTAAGTCAGTCGGGTCGCAGGCTGATAGTAGTTGGTGCTGTAACGGACCTCCGCTATACTGACTCTAGACACTTACTTGTCATGCTCCTGTGACATGTCGTTTTGGTCGGACTGGACTTTCTAGTTGGTACTGTATATCCGACCCGTCTTCTTCCACCAGAGAAACGAGGCAATGAGGGCCACCGATGCGCTGTCACAGCAAGAACGGGTTTTGTTGGCTTTTCTTGCTTTTTGGGATATACTCTAAATTTGGGGCCGGTTTTACCTGTGACAGTGCACCGGATTGGGTTACACCTGTGGGGCGGAGTCTAATATGGATCTACACCTGAGAAGAACTTCTGATTGGTCCGTCTGGCCCTAGTTGAAGCCGAAGCAGGTGTACTTAGCGGGACCTGCATGGTTCTTTGACGCATTATATAAATTAATCATTATTATTAGCCGTGTTAGTCGTCCTGATTTATCTAAGGACGTAAATTGGAGGTCTAGTCTAGCCTAAGTTAACTTTCTGTGACCTGTTTGTCCTTAACCCTTTCAGACCTGCTTACTTTGCCATTTGAAATACTACCGTTCCTTTGCTGCAACAGGATTTTGTTGTAACTGTGGATTCTCTCATAAAAGTTCATTCATGCAATCATTCACTTTCTTTTATCCAGTTTAATTCTGAACAGATCACGGGAGAGCCAGTGGCACAGGGCGCAAGGCACGGAAGAACAACCCTAGACAGGGTGCAAATTCATTGTAGGGCTTTCACAAAAGAAAAATAATAATATTATTAATAATAATAATAATAATAATAATAATAATAATAAGAAGAAGAAGAAGAAGAAGAAGAAGAAGAAGAAGAGAAAGAAACAAACAAAGAAAAAATTATGATATTATATGAGCTGTTGCAGTACACATCATTTGTACGTCACTGTCAACTATAATGTATTTGTTTATATAAACACACAGCAACTGTAAAATTAAGTAAAGCTGTATCAAAAATAACTGGATGTGATGTTTTTAGCTAGTTTTTTGTTTTCAGCAAATTATTTGTTTCTTATGATTAATGCACTCACTGAAATTAAAACTGTATATTTGTCTTTTTAAGAAACAGGGAAATTATTTAAAGAACAATGAATCACCCTATACATCTTGTTTTTCGTTTATTCTTCATCTTTTCATTTTAAATAATGTACTAAATCCCCAAGTCTGCACATTTCAGATTAATATTAACATGTACTCTAAGGCTCTTTGATTATGCTATAGTATAATTACAAAGTTCATTAAGCATTTCCTGAGTAAAACTAAAGAGCAAGTTTCACATTCATCTCCCTCTAACATTGCATATGAAAGGAGGTCACTTTCTGCTGAAACTGCTGTCTAAAGAAGGCTATTATGAGTTGTTAAAGGGAGGGGAGTAGGTTCGTAATGATCCCAAATGTTGTATGGGGGGATCTCTCTGTAACTATGACCAAATCAAATGAATGTAATGTATGTAATCAATATATTATTTCTACAATGACCGAACTGTAAGCCCCGTAAAGAGAAATACTTTTTTTCGGGGTTCAAAATAGAACTGATAACAAATGAGTAATGGTCCAGTGTTGGGCCACACTTGGCATTTTCATTGGGTCACATACCGCTGTGACAGCAAGATCTGCACCTGTCAGGTCACATTTGTCCCAAATTGCAAAATCTGCACAATGTTATCTATGGTGATTACATATGGGCCACATTTAGCCCAGATGAAACTTTATTGTAGCTGGCCACAGTTGGTTAAATTTTGCCTGCAGTACATTTGCTATTGCTATACCACAAGTGTCAAAGTGTCATACAAATCTGATTTCCCAGAACTGTCTGTTCTGAGGTCTTGGCATCACCATGAGCATTATTCTCTGTGGAAAGTGTCAATGGACAAAGTTTGTCACCTTGCATACGTTGTTCTCGAGGATCAATAGTGGACAGTACTAAATGAAACATAGTAAAACTAAAGGAGTTTTTGTTCTTTTATCTTAAATGTTTTCTATTTATATATTCCTACATAAGAAGTGAATTATTAGTACATTATTTGCATTTGTATGTTATTTTGATTGCATATTATAATCTCAATAACAGCTTAGACAGTTAGCATTAAAAATATAACTAAAAGATTAAATGTGGAACATAGCAAATTATTTTGAAAAACTGGGCAGTAAAAATAATGATAATTTAATGTATTAGCATTCAAGTTATATAAATCCACTGTTGCTTATAAATATACTGCTCACAAAAATTAGGGGATATTTAATTTTTAAAAATTAAAACATTAATTAAAACAAAATTTTGAGATCAGTGTATATAAATCGCGGTGACACACGTGTGGAGTTTGTATGACTGCCCTGTGTCAATGTGAGTTTACCCTATGTCAAAAGTACATGCTCATATGATGTGTTTCTTTGCATGAAAAACTGTAAAATATGATGTCTTATGTAACTGTACTTAAAAAAAAATGCAATTTGTAATAGAATAAGCTAAAACTATATATGCTGCATTATCTTGATATGATGGATTAACTAATACAAGTGCTTGTGAAGAGTGTTGACTAAATAATCTATCTAGTGTTTGTATCCTAAACATGTATTTGCAAACCACTACTAAAGAGCAGAAAGTGGTGGAAGCATTTGTTACCAATTGTACCTCGGGGGATAATTTGCCTATGCTTTGCCTTTAAAATCACTCGAAGCTCAAGGAGGGCAGATGTGTAAATTCTTAACAGTTTCAAACTTGCAGGCCTATGTGGAAACCAAGCAATTTCCCTGTTTCCAAGTGTTGAGATCAGTTAGATATTTCTCATGTTGCATATAAAAAGTTTACAGATAGATAGATAGATAAATAGATACTTTATTGATCCCAAAGGAAAGATTGCAATTTTTTTGGAACCGTTGATACCCTCTTCCCATTTCCTAGGAATGGCAGCATTTGAACTGCTGAAAATGGTAATTTTGGTAATTGGTAAAGGAAACAATATAGGAAAGTAAGATTTGTGTACATATTAAACATTCAGGGTGAAATATCAGAGAAAACTCATTTGACCTTAGCTAAATAGGGCTTTAGAGAATGTATCATAGATATACCCATACGGCCCAAATATAAACCTTAACAACCACACACAAACACACACACACACACACACACACACACACACACACACACACACACACACACACACACACACACAGAGCACTGTTGTATCTATTTAATAATACCAGTACAAAACAAACACATTATCACCACATAAAGTGTCACTGCAGTGCTGAGAATGATCCACTACCCAAATAGTACCTGATCTGTGCTGGTCCTGTGGGAGTCCTAGCCATTGGTAAACAGAGTAAAGGGGACAAACAAAGCATGTAGAGAGTGTTTATATAGGTGCTTTTATACCAAACAGTTCTAGGGACTATTTTTGAGGAACTACCCCCTGCAGAGCTCCCTCAAGTCTAAAAAGTCTCCATACTTAAGAGTCCTAAGATCTACTGTTATCCCCAGTGCCGGTCGTGGGAAGGCTTTTGAAAGGATGCACGGTTCTAAGAACTATGAAGTGCGAAAGTGCCTTATGTGAGATATGCATACACAAGATCAGAACAGATAAGACATACATACTGTATTTCACAATGCTATGATACATTTCACAATTAGGAATACATTATCAACCTGTTGTCAGCAACATGTTTTTGTTTATTAAGAGGTTTATTTATGTTTATAAATAGATAAATCACAAACAGAAGCAGTGCTATTTTACAGGTAAAAACTTTAAAAGACAAAATCTACTATATAATAGAACCAATATTTAACTATTGTGTATTTATGTGCTATTTATGAACGAAGTTTTGTGTAGCAGGTGTGTAGCAGTTCTTCAAAGACAGTGCTGTATCATTATGTGTTGCTGTGTTGTCTGTGATGATGGCCTGTTGAAAAAAGCTTGTGATAAGATTATTTTAAGCCCAAGTAGACATTTTCCATTCCCAATAATATGAGCTAGATGTTCTATGTAGATAGCTGGAAACTAGAGGGTTTTTTTTTTTTAAGAAAATGGGTGTGTGGTACATTGTGGAAATTATTTGTTTACTCTGTTTGTTTGTGTTTTTTGTGTAAAGTGGACAGTTGATAGCCAGCCTCTTATCAGGAAACAATTATGAACTATTTGTTTATATTCCCTTACACTTCCCAGACCAATGTTTCTACAATTAAAAATCATACCAGGTGACTTGAATATTGGCGTGCACCTTGTACAAAAGCAAACAGAAACAGAATGGCATAGAAGGGTGTGCGGCTCTTCAGAGCAGGCAGAGGAGGAGGCATGTTTTGGCTTGAACCCCGTACACACCTTAACACACCATAACATGTAGCCTGGAGATGTGATATGTAGATGATAGCATATCACGCCAACCTTGCTCACCTTGTGTTCATTGTATGCCCACAAACATAGCATTCTTACCTACAGTATAATCTTCAGAAAACTCAGAAAGTGACTCAACACAGTGATTCTGGATAATTGTTCTCTCACAGGAAATGTGAACCTATTATCCCATATTAGATTCACTGATGTATACTTGCGTAGAATTGCATCATAGCTGCTATTCAGCACTGTATTATAAGTAAAAGATTCACCATGGAATTCCAAATACATAAACATCAAACTGAAAAAAGAAACAGCAATGTATATCAATGGTTACTATACACATTCCGTTTGATTTTTGGCTAAAACAAGTATGTGGTTGATAATTTAGGATGTTCGTCTGTTAAGCTAAATCTAAATATTTGTATATTTTTACTAAATTGCACTGTTCAATGCAGCTTGTTATGTGAATCTCTAATATGTTTTTTTTTTTTTTTTGCAGACAGGACCAAGATCTGAAACAAACAATGCCCACCATGTTGCCAAAGCCACAGATAGCCTCCTGGAAAGCCTGGGTGCACTGGCTGTGGAGGTAAAATCTTGCTTAAGGAGTAACAACATTCTTATTGGTTACATAAGAACCTATTTAAACTAAAAGGTTACTTTGGGGCAACAACTCAAGAATCTGCAAACAGGTTACAAAAACAGTAATGCAATGTCACTGTACTAGCAAATTTGAGTATGCAGTAGTTCAAGTGTAAATACAATGAGTCCATTTTGTGTTTGTTTTTGTCTGGCGTGATCTGTTAATATGACAGAATACAATCCACTGCAGGTTTTAAAACAAGAACCAGGCCAAAACAGGAACCCCTCTGGCAATCTGCTATAGTTGGTCTCTTGTTCAAGGCCCTTAGGTAATAATCCCTTAGATTGTAAGATTGTATCAGTTGTAAGCCACTCTGGTGGGCACTAGGAACCAAAGGAACTTGCTAGTTGTAGTTAGTTGTTCTGAGTGACAGCCAAGGTGTGCAATATGATTTGTGTATGATATTGTAATTGTTGTTTTAACAATGTGCAAGCTAACATTATTGAGTTTGTCACTCATTTAGCATAACATAGTCAAAAACACGCCTTAAGAATTCATGTTTCACCGTGTTATATGGCCAGGTAGGATAAGCTATTGATCAATCCATCATAGGGCACACTCGCACACTTCTACACACACTCGCACGCTAGGGTTACTTTAGCATAATCAATTAACCTTAAGCATGTCTAACCGGAGCACCTGGAGTAAACTCAGACACGGGGAGAGCGACACGTGTGACGGTAATATTAGCATAATGATAATGCACTTAATCAAAACTTTTGTTTTGATTTATTATTCACTTCAGAACAATACATTACAGAGCTGTAATAGTGGGAGGCAAAAGCATGTGTTCTCCAGCAAAACCAGTGCATTATTTGCACTAAGCAATACAGACTAAAGACACGTACTAGTTAAACACTGATGTTGTTTGAAATAGTGTTGCTATTTTGGCTACTTGTGGATAGAATATGCCAAGTCTTTCGGAAGCCATATACTTTTGTTATTTATCATGATGGCTGTGTTACTTGGGCAGCAGTGAAAGTGTCACATTCTGCCTTGATGCTGCTGTAACTCACATTGTGGTTTTGGGGCACCTTCAGAGGGAGGGATAATTGTTCTGACCCTCAGCTGGATAGATATACAACCAGCCACAGCTGAACAAACATAGAGACGAAAATTAAGAGAGACAGAGAGAAGCTGATCATTTCTGGACCAAAGATGCAACTGGTTAGCATATATAGATTCATTTGATTTAGATTAGATTCTAGTTTTTAGATTCTATAGATTTAGACACCCTAATATTTGAGCTTGAAAAAAACCTTTTCTGGTTTCTCTCTGTGCTCGAATAAATTCAAATCACCACCAATATAAGTATCAGTGTAGCTTAATTCACTGAGCAAAAACAAATGTGACAGTGACTCTGAAACACTTTGATAATTTTGCTAATATAAACAAATTCTAATTTAGAATTATGAAAAAAAGCTTGCTTGTGAGCTTGACCTTAATGTTAGTAATGTGATGGAATAGTTCTGCATGTTCAGCATTCATGTCTTGTACCAAAACAACTGTATTCCAAATAGAACTCCTTTTACCTCCACCCCTTTTTCATGCCCTTCTATTGTTGTGTAATCTTACATAAAATTGGAAGCATGTGACAGGTTGGCTTGCTGATGTGGCTGTCTGAGTCAGAGGTTTTTATCCAGAGCACAAGCTTTCTGCTCCGAGTTTGGAAGGCAATGACCAATAGTAACTCCTTGATCGTCTCCTGTTTTTTTTACTCTCTTGACTTGTTTATGTTGAAGGTTATAGGGGAAATGCAGCAAAAAAAGACTATCTAAAGGAATATTTTCAGCTATGTCAAAGTTGGTCTTCTGGTCTCCTGATCATGTTTGCCAGATACCAAACATTAGCACAAGCTCGTCAAGGCTGTGTGTGTACTGAAAACTCAGTTTGGCAGAGTTTAGAGCTGTCACTCCCCTTTTTAAAGTAGTAGCACATTAAACAGCTTTGCAATAGCACCACAACATAAAAATGAAAAATGTCATTGGGCTCTGCTATTTGGACATTGACTAACAACATCAAATCATATAAATAAATAGATATAAATAAAAAAAGAAATATAAATAATTTTAGGTAATTGTAACTATATATATGAAACCTGTAACAGTATTTATGTAGGTGTTACACATTAAATAGACATCAAAATGAATAAATGGAAAAAGGGTTGTCAGCAGAGCATAATCCAGAGCATCTCCTTCATCCAGCTTGTCTTCTTCCCACTGTGCATCCTGGAGCATTCACTCCTGAGTTACCAAAGTGTGCCAAAATATTGCATTTTTGAAAAATATAGTTATATCCGTATATAGATGTATATTATTATCCTTTAGTAAGTCAAAAACTCCTAACTTTGCCATAAATTTGCGTAATGTAAACAGTTTTTTTTAGAGATATTCAATAGCTGCTTAATGTGCTATGCTTTCTTGGTTTATCATACTGTGTGCAGAGAAATGTTATAGCTCATGCCGCTAACGCTTTAATCTTCCTTCAGCTGGCCAGCATGCGGAGCTGGATGGACCTGCGTAATGAGATTCTCTTCCTGACTCAGAATGCAACTGGTTCCCCAAGTCAGATGTACCAGGCTGTTTCCCGAATTGTATGTGGCCACCCTGAGGGTGGTGGCCTCAAAATCAAATCCCTTAACTGGTATGAGGACAGTAACTTCAAAGCATTGTTTGGAAACTTCAACAGCAGTGATGAAGAACCTGTTTCAGTCTATGACAACACAACAAGTAAGCACTCTCCAGTATTTAGCCTGTTTTGTGGGATTTACAGTTGGAATAAATTCAGCCTGGTTACAAATATTATATATTCATACTTAACTAAATATGTTACTGTATTATTGATCCATTGTATTCCTGCAGCTCCCTACTGTAACAGTCTAATTAAAAACATGGAGACCAGCCCAATCTCACGCATGATCTGGAGAGCTTTGAAACCTCTGCTCATGGGGAAGATCCTGTACACCCCTCACACTCCTGCCACATACAAGATCATCCAAGAGGTAGGCAAATGTATCACTGCACCAGATATATAGTAGTAAATTTAAACTACTTTTGCATTTAAAATTTGTGAGCATCTTCATTGCAAGCTTTTGTTGCTATTGCTAATTTCTACAAAACATTACTGATGAAGAGTTTTGCAAAATCCCAGTAAATAAAATGTCATGGAAATGTAAACAGATATGAATATGTGTATAAACTCTATTGTAAATTTTGTACAATTGTAATATTTCATTATTAATTATGAAATAATGTAAATTTAAAATGATCACTTTGTTTATAAAAGCAGTGTTGGATTAGAATGAGATATTAAATTCTGTAGGATAGTTTTTGGACAATATTGTACAGTGTATATTATATTGCTACCATAATTGCAAGATAAAGCTACCCTGAACAACAAGGGAAGCATATTACTGTGGGACTGTGGTGGCCTAGCGGTTAAGGTAGTGGACTATGGACCAGAAGGTCCAGGGTTTAAATTCCACCTATGCCAAGCTGCCACAGTTGAGTCCTTGAGCATTGTATTGTGAGACTGTATCAGTTGTAAGTCGCTCTGGACAAGGGCGTCTGCTAAATACCGTAAATGCAAATTTCACAGCATTTTGCAGTGTCATGCAAATAATACCATCTGGCCTACCCGTAGTTGGTCACAGGCTCTTCGTAAAATACTGTGGGTCATAACACAAGAACAATATACTAGGCTTCTTATAATGGAATGGCCAGCACAGTTTCCAGGCTTATATCCCATTGAGCTGTTTTGAGATGAATAGGACAGAAGGCTAAAAAAACCCAGCATTGATGTTGTCAGACCCACGTTGCTGTATTGATGTGTCACACTAAAAATGGCATGCAAATTCACTCCAGGCACTACATTTCCCATAACACCACAGAATCCTCCCAAAAGCTTGAGTGAGCAACACTTTCAGTTATAGCCAGTTTCTTTTGGGTTTTTTTTTCTCATGGAGTATTGGACATTCACACATAAAAAATTTAATTAATGCTGCAGACAAGATAATGACAGCTCCTAACTATATGTTAGTTAATGAAACTGATCAAACATTCAGTAGAATTACTTTGATCTCCGTTTATCAACCATGGCAAAATAATACCCGTTTCAATTTGAATCACTTCATGCATTTATGGGTAAACAGACTTATGTTCATGCGCAGTTGTGCCCCTATGGCTGACTGCAATATTGTATGCTTAACTAGCAAGCTATTTTAGACAAAGATGTATGTTATAAATATGTGTGTTCTTAGATATATTGTGGTAAAAACTGGATGATGGCAACTGTAATCCACATATGTTACATAAAATGAGAGTTTAAGAATTCTTTAGAATTTTCTGTATTACTGCATAAATATGATCTTCCTCAGAAGTCATAAAACAAGACATAATTTTATACAAGGTTATATTTTTTATTGAGGACAGAGATCCAAATGATCATTGTTCCCTTGAGAGTTAGTTCACATACAGATGTACTGACATTTCAGTTTCATCAATCAGGGCAAGTCAGAAACAGCAAAAAAGGTCAGACTCATGATACTACAATCACCAAGTTTCACTGATGAGATAAGGTTATTTTTTATCATCGATTTCTTTTCTCCATACAAACGTTTTTTTTATTTAAACAAAAAAAAACTTTTTTTGATTGTATCCATCCAAAAACAGTTTTCAACAGTTATTTCTGATGTGTCTGTGTGATCTTTATAAAATTGCAGAAGGGCTTTGTCCATGCAATCCTGTCGTACATGTCAGGTTTGTTCAGTGTTCCCCTGATGGTGATCTCATTAACACTAACATTAGTTAAAGTGAGAGATGTATTAAGTTGCATAGGAGTTACTATGACATTCCTTGCTCTTGGATTTAAGTTTTTTGGTCGACCTCTTCTGGGGAGAGTAACAGTGGTCTTGAATTTCGTCCATTTGTGCAGTTTTTTTGGCTGACTTTAATTATTTAGCTAACAATTGATAAAATTGGATGTTAAGAGTAATTAACATTTCATCTTCTAAATGAAGAGGTTACTTAAATGTCTTGTACATTCTAATTTAGGTCAACAGGACATTTCAGGAGTTGGGCATACTCAGAGATCTGGGTGGTATGTGGGAGGAGACCAGGCCAAAAGTTTGGAACTTCATGGAGAACAGTGAGGAGATGGACATACTCCGGGTATTTTGGATTTTTCTTACCCATACTGTTTATTATTACATTTATTATTTATATGTATTATTAATATTGAGGATAGCATGAAAATAATTATTGGTATAGTTGATATTTACATTATGTAATGGGCTCTAACTTTGAATGTGCCTTTTTCATACAAAGACTTTGCTCCAGAACAATATCACAGCAACTTACTTCAGTGAAAAAATTAGTGGCACGCAATGGAGTGTGCAGGATTTGAGTAGTTTCTTGACCAAGCACTCTGAGGATAATCGTCCATATGGAAAAGCATTCACATGGAGAAATGTCTTCAATGAGACTGATCAGGCCATTTTGAGCATATCACGCTTCATGGAGGTTGGTTTTTTTTCTTATTTATAAAGAAATGTATAAAGTTGTGATTCTAAGGTAAGTGCAGATAAAAACCTTATCAGAGACTCATTCATCATTCATCTATAGTACGGTGACATATTTCACACTGAATACCAGTAAACACACAGGATGAACTAATACCGTTGATCATATTAAGAAGTGAAAGCAAAGTCACAAGTGGAAATATTTGTGTATGACAGCAAAGGAAATAGATCCACAAGTCAAACCACAAGGCCACAAGTGTTTTTAATAATTAATCTGTCTCATATTACGATTAAATGTTTTTTTCTTACTGCTTGTGTTGAATTGATGAGATTTCTCTCCCACTTGACAAAGCTACACCAGTAAACTCTAAATTGTAAACTCTATAAACTCTTGTTTTAAAAAGTGAAGCAGGTGTGCTGCTTTCAGGTGCCGTATGATGTGTCATGATCAGATGTTCAAGAGACTGACTTTGTATGTCTGGAAGGAAGCATGTCTTAGCCATCACCCTCACAATTGGTGTTCATAACCAGAAACTGGCTGACAAAACACATGTACAGGCACCACTGTGATTTAATCAGTATTGCAAATGATACAAATACCAAACTATCCACAATACTTGACATTTTCATGTAATAATATGACAATGGTCCAACAATCAGTATGCTAGAGCACTTAAGGAAGCACTTCAGGGACATGGAGTTCCTTTTGACTTCCTTGTTGGGTGTGACATGAAAAATGGTTGGCTGTGTCTGAGGGAGGAGTCTCTCCAGTTTAGACCTTCATGTTGTTTATACCAAGTTCTGACCCTACCCTCTGAAAGTGGCAGATTTAGACTTGTCAGGCCAGGCAACATTTTCCTGTCTGAAGAAGGCAAAGATGAGGGAATGGAGGAAAAAAAAGAAGAGACAGTTTTTTCTTCTCATTATCACTGTAGTAAAAGGAGTGGAAGTGATGTTAAAATGCCGTGGAAGATTTGAAGAGGATTGCTTGTGTATTTAGAGAAACAAGAAATGCATGGCTTTGCATTCTGTTCAAAACATTTTAAAAGTGAATATATACTAAAAGTGTAATATTTTTTGTCTCTTCAGTGTGTAAATCTGGATAAACTGGAACCTGTGAGCACGGAGGAGAAGTTAGTGAATGAGTCTCTCGGTCTATTGGACAACAGAAAGTTCTGGGCTGGAATTGTGTTCCCTGACATAAACCCAGACAGTTTGGAGCTTCCTCCCCATGTCAACTACAAGATCCGAATGGACATTGATAACGTGGAGCGCACTAACAAGATTAAGGATGCGTACGTGATCGTTCAGCAAATAAAGAACAAGCTTGTCATGGAATTTACTGGAATTTACCTGACTTTATAATAATTCATTATTTGGTTTATGTTGATTTAGATATTGGGACCCAGGCCCTAGAGCTGATCCATTTGAGGACCTGCGGTATATTTGGGGTGGATTCACTTATCTGCAGGATGTCATAGAGCAGAGTATTATCAGAGCAGTAACAGGGACCAAGGAGAAGACTGGGGTGTATGTCCAGCAAATGCCTTACCCATGCTATGTCGACGACATGTAAGTTTTTCTGCATTTCCTTCACTGGCAGTCCTCATTTTTGGCTTTACTGTTTATGAATTATACTTTGGCGGCACAGTAGCACTGCAGTTAGTGTGGTCATTGCACAGTACCAGCGTCCCTAGTCAATCCAGTTGAGTTTGCATGTCCTTCTCATGATTACTTATAGTACTCTAGTTTCATCCCACAATCCAAAAGCATACATGTTAGGTTAATTGGTGTTTAGAAAATTCCCTTAATGTGTGCATTAGTGTGTGAATGTATGTGCCCTACAATGGATGGTAAGTTTCCCACAAACCTGACAAGGATTAAGTGGATAACAAAATAAATGAATTCATCATATTTATTCATTTTGTTTATTACTCATAAAGATCATAATCATGTTTAAAACTCTAATTTTTTACATCTCTCTGTAGTTTCTTGCGCGTGATGAGTCGTTCCATGCCCCTGTTCATGACCCTTGCCTGGATGTACTCGGTGGCCATTATCATAAAGAGTGTAGTCTATGAGAAGGAGGCCCGTCTCAAGGAGACAATGCGGATTATGGGACTCGACAATGGTATTCTTTGGTTCAGCTGGTTCATTAGTAGTCTCATCCCACTTCTTATGAGTGCTGGGCTGCTGGTGCTTGCACTCAAGGTATGTGAAAAATAAAAATACTTAAAACTAAAATAATTTGGGCTAAAACTTATTCTAAATACAGCCTATCAGCTATAAGACAATGCTTATTTATTTAGATATTTCAAAATGTATACAAAGAGGATCCCCTGCTGGACAATCTGATCCTGTGTATGTAACAATGTCAGTCAATCGAACAGCTTTGTTTGATTTTTCATTTGCTTTTCTTATGATCTTGTTAAATTAAATCAAATGTTTATTTTTTAATCGCTTCATATTCATTTTGAAATACACTGCTCACAATTTCAGTATTTCAAAGTATGTTTTTTCTGTATGAGAATGGATATAATCTTTATCAGGAGTGTTTATAGCAGTTATGATAGTGTTCAACAATATTGAGAATACTTGAAAATGGATATGGTATTTAAAAAACATGCTGGATTTACCTACTTAAAGCACCGCTGGAACAGTCAAAGAATGTCTTTAGACAGTGAAGACGTTTTTGATACATAATGAGCGCTAGATGGGGCCAGATAGTTTGGTTACAGGATCATCCTGCATTTATCCTATATAATTAGATCTTATAACATTTTGTACTTTTTTAGTCTGTCACCTTACTAACATTAAAAGTACATTTCTTATTCATTAAAAAGGCTTCATGCTTCATACCGCGACAAATAATATGATTTGTTCCCCTCATGTTCTGACTCTTTTAAGTGAACAATGGGAGGCAACTCTCACCCAAGAGTATGTTTTTTGTAACTAAATACAAGACAAAATTAGGATGATCGTGGCAGCACTCCTTTTTATTTTAAACTAATCCAGAGCGACTAAAAGAGCTTTGTATTCTTCCTAGTAGACCAAACCTCATGTTAGTACAAAGTAAGCAATAGCCTAAGAACACAATCCATCCAGAAACAGCTAGGCTCTGATGTAGGAAAAAATCAACCTACTTTTATTTTTGCATTTTCAATCGTATGTTCTGAGTGAAGTGGTAAGTTTTTAGTTGCCGCTTGAAGACAGCAAGAGACATTTGGGCAGTCTTGATGCTTGTTTTATTTTTGTGTTGTTTTGTATAAAAGGTCATTGAGAGCTGTTTGGCATTCTAATAGTTTTAGTTTTTATAATAAAACCTGTAAATACTGTCATTGGTATACTCACAACCTTAGGGCTGGTAAAATAACATGTACTATCTGTATGACGGTATGAAAAATTCATACCTAACCTTTTGGCCAGATAGAATGAATGTGGATTGACTAGTATCAGTAAACTTTTAATTAGTATCAGTAATCAGTAAACAGTAAATTTTGTTGTTATCTGATGCTCAAGATAATTGTATCAAGATTATCAGAAGTTGTTTCTTCTGAGAAATGCCACTTTCGGTTATATGATCAGTGGTAGACTATCTGGGCAATAATAGGCTATATACTTTTAAAAAACATTACACTGTCAAGTTATTGCACTCATTAGTTTGTTTTTCTGCAGATGGGGAACCTGCTTCCTTACAGTGACCCTGGTGTGGTCTTCCTATATTTGGCCTCCTTTGGTGTGGTCACTGTTATGCAGTGTTTCCTCATCAGTACAGCATTTGCTCGTGCCAACTTGGCTGCTGCCTGCGGAGGAATCATCTACTTCACACTCTACCTGCCCTATGTGCTGTGTGTGGCCTGGGAGGATTACGTGGGTCTTCCTGCAAAAGTTATCGCTGTGAGTTTACAACTGCCATCACACGTTCCAGTTGTGCACCTGTGCCAAAGTGCAGCAATATGACCTGATGTCTTGACCATACTTCAATGGTTTACCGTATCTTATACAAGCAAATTTATCTGACTTGGGCTGATTATCTGCAGCTGATTTCACCTCTTCTAACATCTTATCTGATAAAGAGGACATACTCTTAAATTAAATGCATTACACAACACAGATACATAACATGTTGTCACATATGACCTTCCCAGTCATTTTAGTAATAGGGAATGAATTATGCCTGTTATAGAGCCAAAATATTTAAAGTGTATAAACACAGCTTCTGTATCGCGACCCTGAATTTATGAGGTTGCTGTTGTTAACAAGTAACTGCAGCCTATCTTTCCTAAAGGCTATTTTTTTTATTCACTAGCTAAAAAATGAGGTGAGTGTGTGATCATAAATTAATCATCTCTATAGCAGTAAGACTGACTTACAGTTTTCTTCTGCAGAGCCTACTGTCTCCAGTGGCCTTTGGATTTGGTTGTGAGTACTTTGCCTTATTTGAGGAGCAAGGAGTGGGAATCCAGTGGGACAATCTCATCTCCAGTCCAATGGAGGGGGATGACTACAGTCTCACCACCTCCATTATAATGATGTACTTCGATGCCTTCCTCTATGGTATCATGACATGGTACATTGAGGCAGTGTTCCCTGGTCAGTACGGCATTCCAAGGCCATGGTATTTCCCAGTCACCAAGTCTTACTGGTGTGGAGAAGGAGAACAAAAGCAGACACACACTATACATGGAAAGAAAGCAAATGCAGGAGGTAAGCGCATTGCCTATGTTTTATGGCCTATAAGTGACATGTGCATTAAGTCATTTAGCAGATTCTTCTAGCAATTGTGTGTTAAGGGTCTTGCTCAAGTGGCAGGCTGGCAGTGCCTTTTCCTCTAGACCTTCTGCTCTATGACCTATATCCATTACCACAGTATACATGGCTACATTCAGTTCTGTAAAATTAGTTTTTCTCCTAAAAGTCCCTGTTCCATTTTTGTTTTAAAGCTGTTTGTATTGAGGAAGAACCCACACACCTTGAGCTGGGAGTATTTATTGAAAACCTGGTGAAGGTATACCGGCATGGTAAAAAACTTGCTGTTGATGACCTGACACTGGGCTTCTATGAGGGTCAGATTACCTCCTTTCTGGGACACAATGGAGCAGGCAAAACCACCACTATGTAAGAAACTGGTTGTTTTCATACAATGCAATATGTTAGACTAAGAATTGATCCGCAGAATGTGATAATTAATGGTAATTTATTGTTTAAGGTCCATCCTGACTGGTCTGTTTCCACCAACCTCTGGTACAGCATACATCATGGGCAAAGACATTCGGTCAGAATTAAGTGCCATCCGGCAGAGCCTGGGAGTGTGTCCCCAACACAACGTCCTCTTTAGCATGTAAGGGCTCTTCATATAAAATGTATTGTTTGTGCATTTTCATATTTGATCATATTGTAAAAGTAGAGGTCTGTTTTTTATATATATGAGAGAGAGAGAGAGAGAGAGAGAGAGAGGCAAGACATAATAAATGCTGTCACCAATTACATTGTGAAAGACTCAACTGCCTAAACTTGCACCGTGACAAATGATTGAAACAATTTTTGAATACTTTAAGCCTAAGAGACACACTGATAAATTATTGTCTGTATACAGAAACTGTATCACTTATCAGTATTGCAGACATCTTGCTTCTGTTTTATGCATATTTCATTCATTCTTTTCTCTATTATATGCAATATGACTTTAATATAACAAGTGAAGCCTACAGGACCCTTGTTTACTAATACAAATTAATTCTGATACGTGAGTCATTTTCTTGTTTACATTATAGATTTTTAACTGTTCTAGGGAAATAAATCTGAAAAAGTATGGCTGTGTAGCCTGGAAGATCTCACTTGAACATGTGGTTTGTTTAGGCTGACAGTGGAGGAACACATCTGGTTCTATGCAAGACTCAAAGGTCTTTCTGAAGAAGAGGTAAAGGCAGAGATGGACCAGATCTTGTATGACACTGGCTTGCCACACAAACGCAAATCCAGGACAAGTGAGCTGTCTGGTAAGTTTGATTAAAAAGCACAATGCATACAAGTCACAATAGATAGGTCATGGATAAATGACGAGTGATAATGCATGTTTCTTTGAAGGTGGTATGCAGAGGAAACTATCAGTGGCTCTTGCATTCGTTGGCGGGTCAAAGGTGGTCATACTGGATGAACCAACTGCTGGTGTAGACCCTTATGCTCGCAGAGGCATTTGGGACCTCCTGCTTAATTACCGCGCAGGTATGAGGCTGATCTCCAGCTATGTAAAAATATTCTTGATTCCCAGAGTAATAATATATAATAAATAATAATGTGCTGAACAGTATGCTTTAAACGCTGTGTAAGAGAGTTGTTTAGTTACCCGTTTCATTCGTTTCAATACCTTTTGTAGGCCGCACTATAATCCTTTCCACTCATCACATGGATGAAGCAGACATCTTGGGTGACCGCATTGCCATTATCTCACATGGGAGGCTGTGCTGTGTAGGCTCCTCTCTCTTCCTTAAGACCCATCTTGGAAGTGGATATTACTTGACTTTGGTTAAGAAGGACCCTGAAGCTTCTCTTAGCTCTAGCAACTCCACCACTACTGTGTCTTATGTCAAGAAGGTAAGAAGATCATTCTTCACTTAAATATTTGATTTTCTTTGATAATTGTTCTGATGCATGTAGTTGGATAAATCTAAATAGAATTGCATATTTCAGGATGATGATTCAGAGAGCAGTTCAGATGCTGGTCTGGGCAGCGATCATGAGAGCGATGCTGCCACTGCTACTGGTAAGGTCGAAAAACTAATTTAGATTAAATTTCCACACAAAAATATGTTAATAAAGAAGACTAACCTATTTCAATTCTGGCTTCAGTCTCTCTACTAACCCATTGTGTATATGGTTGTGAATGTACCTGCAGGGACTTCATGGGCTGACTCACCTGTTGTTCCTGCAGAAATCTCTCTCATCTCAGGTCTCATCCTCAAGCACGTCCCGAATTCACGCATGGTAGAAGATCTGGGCCATGAAATCACCTACGTCCTTCCCTATGAATCAGCTAAAGATGGAGCCTTTGTTGAACTCTTTCAAGATCTGGATGACCACCTTGCTGATTTGGGAATCTCTAGCTATGGGGTTTCAGACACCACACTTGAAGAGGTACAACAGTGTTTTCAGTAACTGGCAGCATTAGAATAGGTTAAATAATTCTGACTTTAGGATCCAGACAAAACTGACTCAAATGCTGTTTATTTGTTAGATTTTCCTGAAAGTGGCAGAGGACAGTGGTGTCGATGCTGAATTGTTGTCAGGTATGAATTTATCTATACATTACTGTTAACTGTAGACCAGAGATGTCTATGTAAATCTATAGCTTGGTCTGTCTGGCCTAGCTTAAATTTTCCCATTAAAAGATACTTGAGCAACTCTGTAGTGCATTGATTGGAGCCATCATCTCACAGCTGCAAAGACACTGGATATTCTTCAAATGTCTGTGTGTGACCTCCCTCTCGGTACAGCTGTCACTGTTGAGATCCATTGTTGGGCACTAGAACAAAGTCCTTAGCACACAATTGCAATTATTGGATTGCACAGAATGAGACTGTATCAGTGATTAGTCACTTGATGGTGTTCATATGTGCTATGCAATTGACTGGTGCCCTCTGCAGAGGTGGCTTCCACCTTGCACCCTGTGCAGCCATTTGGGCACAGCATCTCATGACCCTGAACTGACTTAAGCACTTACGGAAAGCGGGTGAGCAAGTAAAGGATGTTGTTTTGTGTATTTGAAGTCATTTTACCTCGAGCAAAGGTGTATTTTTAACACATTTTATACTTTTTGGAAATAAATTAGCTCACCTTATGCATCTGTTTGTGTCTGCACAGATGGCACGCTGCCTGTACGTAGGCGCCGAATACATGCTTTTGGAGCTGACCACCAGAGCTGCCTAAAACCATTGACTGAGGATGACAACTTTGAAAGCAATGAATCTGAAGTTGAACCAGGTAAATATTAATACTATTAATTACACTAAAGATCACAGCAAGGTTTGTGCAATCTGCTGCAGCACAAATGCATTTCATGCTTTTTGCTCCATAGATTCTAAGGAGACAGATTATTTGAATAGCACAGAGGGTAAAGGCTCGTACCAAATCCAGGGTTGGACTCTGAGGAGGCAACAGTTTTTGGCATTATTGTGGAAGAGATTTCTTTACGCTCGTCGTTCCAGGAAAGGCTTTTTTGCCCAGGTATGAAGCAAATGCTCTGTAAAAAAATGTTGTAATGGTGACAGTGCTCATAATGATTAGCAGGTGGAATTACGCTGCTCACTGATTTCTGATTTGTTTTACAGATTGTTCTTCCTGCTGTATTTGTATGCATTGCCCTGGTCTTTAGTCTCATTGTTCCTCCCTTTGGAAAATACCCCAACCTTGAACTGCAGCCCTGGATGTATGAGGACCAAGTCATCTTTTTCAGGTACTTATTTTCTATTCTCAGGGAACATCTAATATCACTGATAAGTATATCTTGTGGAATATCTGACAAAAGGCATATGACTAATGTAACTAGCTGTCAATCAAAACAAAATTTTAAATGGCCATTTCTTGGAAAGTGGAACCTCGGAATTTGAACAAAAATTCAGATCGTACATCATTACACTAAATAAAGCACGTCACTGCAGTTAGTTGTAACCAAAGACGATACACATAATCCAGTCCAGTTGGTAGCAATAACGTATGAAAGTAGTATGCCAGTCAATAGAAGAAGACCTAGGGTCGATTTTCTTATTGTAATACTATGTATATTAGATTAAATTTTAGACACCCCCTTAGTCTCAGGGTCCCAGTGGTAAGACGTGCCGAAACTGTTTGCCTTGGTCGCTATAAAGCTTTACTTTATTTTGAATTATTTATTGTCTTTATATTTTACTTTTTCATGTTTTAATTGGTTAGTATTATTGTATTCCATTTCTTAGCTGTATCCATACATGTAATCTTGATTACATATGAATATAGGCATAAAAAAATAGGAGTTTAAACAGAACTGAAGTTTGAGCTTCCACTGCACTGACAACATTTAGGTCAGTGTTAAACTGTGTAAATACTATATGATTATTTTAGGATTTAAGTGATATATGTAAAAAAAAGCTCCACTTTCCAAACAGCAACGATGCACCAGAAGATGTCAGCACTCAAAAACTACTCTCTGCACTAACAGAAGGACCTGTCATGGGAGCACGATGTATGGATGCAATTCCAATGCAGTAAGTAAAACAATATAATAAAACTTTATAATAACTTTATTATAGAAACTGCCAGTAATCTTATGTTTACATACAAATACTTGACTTGCCCTATATTTGCAGAGGAATTTCATGCACTATGGGTGATGAGGATTGGTCCATACCAGAGTTTCCTGAAAACGTATGGGAGGTGTTTATGGATGGAAACTGGACCATGGACAACCCATCTCCAACTTGTGACTGCAGCTGTGATGGCAAAAAGAAGATGCTCCCAGAATGCCCTGCTGGTGCTGGAGGTCTGCCTCCTCCACAGATAATGATCAGCGAGAGGGACATCTTGCAAAATCTGACTGGAAGGAATATCTCAGACTACCTCGTGAAGACCTATGCTCAGATTATTGGGAAAAGGTATTATTCGGCAACTGCAACAATAACATGCAATTCTAAATAAGTGGTTGAACAGTTTTAGGGATTTTCAATGTAGAACATCAATGTTTGGTTTGTTTTATAGCTTGAAGAACAAGGTCTGGGTTAATGAATTCAGATATGGAGGCTTCTCATTAGGTGCCAGAAGTACTCAGGTGATTCCACCTGCTCAGGAGATTGATGATGCTATTTCTAGAGTAAGGGAAATATTAAGCCTCAAAAAGGTAAGCTAATCATAATTCTTTCTGAAACTATGCAATTACTATCCAACAAATTATCAAACCTATTTAGCATAATTTTGTGCTGTTTCTCCAGAACTCAGGGACAGCAGCTGATCGCTTCCTTAAAAGCCTCTCTACTTTCATTAACAACCTGGACACCAAAACTAATGTGAAGGTGGGTTGATATACTGTAGTGTGATCAAGTGTAAATTTTTTCATCATGTAGTGTTGCGAAAAATGTCCTTTAAGCATGTATGTAAGTATAGCATCAGGTGCAGAATACATACAATACACTGCTGATAAATATTAGCAAGAATGTATTTGTGGTTATTTAGCTTGATCTTAAAGCAGTATTATCAAATACGCGTGTGTGTGTGTGTGCGCGCGCGCGTGTGTGCGCGTGTGTGTGTGCGCGCATGCGCGTGAGATAATACTGCTTTAAGATATATATACACCATTAATTCTAAGAAATAATTATTTATTATAAATGACTATCAAGTCCATATGGCCTTATTGGCATCTTTTTCGGTGTTCACCCTAAAGGTTTTCAGTTGGATTGTCAAAATCATGATTCTGTGCAAATTAAACCATATTTACATTTATTTGAATATATGTTTGGGTCACTGTCCTGTTGGACCTTTCAACCATCCTTCTTTTAGGCCAGATGCGAAATGAGTATTTGTTGTCACAAAGCTCTCGGTTTCTCACAAAGGCATTTTTTTGCAATCTTATTAATATCGAGTTCCTTTTTTTTAGATCTGGTTTAATAACAAGGGTTGGCACAGTCTTGGAGCCTTCCTTAACATGATGAATAATGGAATTCTACATGCCAATCTGCCCTCGGGGAAGGACCCAAGCAAATATGGCATCACAACCTATAACCACCCTCTAAACCTTACCAAAGAGCAGCTCTCCCAGGTGGCGCTGTAAGTGATATACTATATTCTGTTTACTTTAAATCCCTGTGAAGTAGTGTTTGATATTTTAGCAGGCCTTCTAAATCCTAAACTGACTGAATATCTTTTTTACTTCATTTGCTAGCCTGGTACATGTTTTATACTTGTATTGTTTCAGGGTGACAACCTCCGTGGATGTGCTGGTGTCCATCTGTGTTATTTTCGCCATGTCCTTTGTCCCTGCTAGCTTTGTAGTCTTCCTTATCCAAGAACGTGTGAACAAGGCTAAGCATATGCAGTTCATCAGTGGAGTACAGCCATTCCTCTACTGGCTGGCTAATTTTATCTGGGATATGGTATGTGCCTGTAATAAAAATTGATCTTACTATGCCCGATACATTTTTATCTGGTCTAAATATTTTATCTCTGTGTTACAGTGCAATTATGTTGTACCAGCAACCCTGGTCATCATCATTTTTATGTGCTTCCAACAAAAGGCATATGTGTCTTCCACTAACTTGCCTGTGTTGGCTTTGCTGCTACTACTGTACGGGTAAGTGTAGTAAATATAATCACCCCAAGTTTGTAGTTGCCAGCCCAAGTACAAGATAAGATGTTATAATGCATATTGTCTAATCTCTCTAGATGGTCCATTACACCTCTAATGTATCCAGCCTCGTTCATATTCAAGATCCCCAGCACAGCTTATGTGGTGCTGACCAGTGTCAACATCCTCATTGGGATCAATGGAAGTGTCTCTACATTTGTTATGGAGTTGTTTGGCAATAATGTAAGTACCCTTACAGTTTCACTCAGAATCCGACAGATTCACTAGAGCAGAATGGCAATGGTGTGATATGAGTTGGCAACTCAGATGGTAGAGCTATGCTTCCCAGTGCAGAGCCCCTTTGGTTTAATCCCTGCCTAAAATATCTAATATTTTATTTATTTATTTTATTTTATTTATATATATGTATATGTATATGTATATATATGTGTGTGTGTGTGTGTGTGTGTGTGTGTGTGTGTGTGTGTTTGTTTTTGTGTGTGTGTGTGTGTGTGTGTGTGTGTGTGTGTTTGTGTGTGTGTGTTTGTGTGTGTGTGTTTGTGTGTGTGTGTTTGTGT
>JAVSBV010000029.1:5336609-5347287 GCA_033117975.1 Parotocinclus spilosoma | reverse complement strand
TCCGCCCTTATACCCCCTTTTGGTTGTTTCTCATTATTTCCCCATTCTTATTATACATCGTGGGTTACACCTATCCCACATACTTGGGTCCAAAATTAAAAACACCATCCGCTATCGTAACAGATACTAGGCATTTAACTCTTCTCACGATTCCATTCACTAGACTGAGTTCACAATGATTTTACATTTTATTTCTGAAGTGTAAACAATGCAAAACAGTGCACATTCTTGTGTATGTTTTAAACAACAACTCTCAGTTCAAAGAAATTACAGAAAACAGAGGTTTAAAATTGTAACAAGATGCTGTTTAGTACCTTCACCATATCTTAAATGGCTGAGTAAAAAAAATCCTGTTTTTAGTTTTGAACAATAATACAATAATGTGTAATTTTGGTATAAAAGCTTTTAGACACTATTAAAAGAAATTAGGAATCTCACTAAGAATGGGATTTAACATATGGCTGCATCCTCTGTTGTCTTTGCGAAAAATGCAATTGCTTTTAATGGTTTAGTAAACAAGAACGCGTAATCCCATTCGACAATCTATTAGTGTCACATTATCACATTTTTATTGTGTGGCAAGATGCATTGCTACACCCCTAATTTTTACAATGTCATACCCATATATCTTGCTCTGCCAATTTCAGTATACTTAGGGAAATAGATGAGGTACATCAGAACATGGGCTACTGCCCTCAGTTTGATGCCATCAATGACCTGCTAACGGGAAGAGAGCATTTGGAATTTTACGCCCTCCTACGTGGTGTTCCTGAAACAGAAGTGTGTGAGGTAAGGATGATAATAGAATGCAAAACAAAAGCTCATCAGCTGTGTGAAGTACTTTGTGGCAGTTTTGAATTATTTTGTTTGATAGGTGGCTGATTGGGGAATCCGCAAGCTGGGCCTGATAAAGTATGCTGACAAAGCAGCTGGAAGCTACAGCGGAGGCAACATGCGTAAACTCTCTACAGCCATAGCACTCATTGGAGGTCCACCAGTGGTCTTCCTGGTATGTGTCCACTCTTTCATGAGTTACGCAATCATTTCATGTTTTGTCACGCTGAGTAATCATATCCTCTGTGAAGCAACAGAACAACACAAATCTGATTCCTGTTATTTTAAAGACTGACTTAAATAGTCAGCCCATATTTGATCAGATTTCTATAGCATATGCAAACATTTAGCTTTGATTTTAGTTTTGCTGAATGATTTTATACATTTAAACATACGTACTGCTTGGCACTTATGATGCTAAGAATTAGTTAATCAAATTGTGTTTTTGACTGGGGCGCCTATGGACTGGCTCCCTGTCCGGTTACACCTGTACCACCTTGAACATGACCAAGATAAAATAACCTTAAAATGTGAAAAGAAAGGAAAATGTAATAATTTCACTTACTTGTGGCACAGTCGTGCTCGCCCACCACTGCAATGACATGGTTTCCAGAGATATCTTCTGACCGGGTTGGCTGTCATAAACAGGCATTATTTGCTGTGTCTGAGGGAGGGGGGTCTGCAACAGTGACTCTCCTCTGATTGGGTGGTTCAGGGCTCTTTGCTCTCTTGAGATGCACCAGACTTCTGTGGACTTGACCAGGGCAAATATGGGTGGTCATGCTGATGACTGATCATGTAATGATATTGTAAAAAGACAGAACCGGGCCTATGCCAGTATTGCCTTTCTTCAGCATGTGCTTATATTTACATATATATGGGCGCCTACAATAATGTTGTTGTTTTCTTCTTCCCAGGATGAGCCCACTACTGGCATGGACCCAAAGGCCCGCCGGGCTCTGTGGAACTGCGTCCACAGCGTCATCAAAGCTGGACGCTCTGTTGTGCTCACTTCACACAGGTATGACTTACAAAATATCCATTGTGGTACTAGATTGTATTACTTGTCTTTTTGTAAGTGGCACCATTTAACAACAGTCAAGCGTTCAAAATCTCTATTTATTTTTACCTTCACTTGTCTGATAAAAAAGAAATTATAAAAATAAATAAGACCTCCCTTTTAAAGTGAGTTTAGTACATAATCTGTAGTGAACTAAAAATATTTCTAGTGCATTTATATGGATTACACATACTAGGATTATAGTGCTATTTCCTGTTCATGTACATTAGTTAATTTGTAATCATGAAGCAGTATAATAATGCTGGTGTGCTGAGATAATGCTTGTGAGTGATGTTCATGTAAGAGCTCCTGCTTGCCATTAGAGGGCAGAAAGCCTTAGTGTCTCTCATGGATATCTTTATGCATTTCATGTTCTCATCATTATTTTGTTGGTCCACAGCATGGAGGAATGTGAGGCCCTGTGTACTAGGATGGCCATCATGGTAAACGGCAGATTCCGCTGTCTAGGCAGCGTTCAGCATTTGAAAAACAGGTAATATTAAGTCAAGGAGCTCGTATGAGATTATATTAAGCACCAGCAAGTTCAGTTCAGTTGTTAGAGTTAGAGAATCAGACTTGCTACTCTGGAATGTCTTTAGCAATCTATGGGTTAAAAATCCTAATACAGGCCTCTTTCTGTGTGTGTTCTACAATGTGCAGATTTGGTGATGGATACACCATCATCCTGAGAGTAGCAGGACCTGAACCAAACCTGCAGCCTGTGATGAAGTTCATTGAGAGCGAGCTGCCTGGCAGCATACTGAAGGAGAAGCACCGAAACATGCTGCAGTACCAGCTGCCCTCATCCCTGTCCTCGCTCGCCCATATCTTCAGTATTCTTGCCAAACATAAAGACTTCCTCAGGATAGAGGACTATTCAGTGTCCCAAACCACACTGGACCAGGTAAGAATGGTTGGCTTTAGATCTATACAAGTATACCAAGTACTTTTATTGGTCACTTTCAACAAAAACACGATTCTTATGTAGCGCTAGGGTGACTTATTTCTTTGTAAAGGAAGTTTTTCTACACTTTCAGAAAAGGTCACCTGTGTCCCTAAGTCAAACTGGCAAAACAATTGTAGTGCTTTACTGTCAGATAGCTATAAGAGATTCATTTTAGTGTACAGGTAGTCCCCCATTATCGCTGACTTTATTATATACTGTTTATATCATCACAATTTCTACCTTAATATGCTTAATACTATTAACTTACAGTTGGGCAAAATAATTTACACAAACTTATTATATAATATAGTGTAATGTACTGAATAATGCAATGAAGGTGAAAATAAATCCAAAATGGTAAATCCATTAGTATTGCTGTTTAGTTCAGTTAGCTGGTGCTGCTTAGACAACCAGCATCTTATTGTACTGCGTACTGCACCAGGGCAAAAAAAAACAAATTCAGAATACGGTTTCTGCTAAATTCATATTATCAGGACCATTATTAAAGCTGTACCTGTATAACAATAAAACACAAATATATAGTGTATACTAAATGTATAGATTTATCAATGTAAATGCACAATAAACAATAACAAAATAATAACAAGGGCTGTGTATGAAATTACATATAATGCTTTCTGCTCCTACGAAACAAAGTTCAAAAGCAGTATTCATGGCATAATACCCAGGTACAATATTATAATGTGGAGGCCACAAGTCAGACGTCACTATTTAACAGATTTATTTGTAGTAGGGTTAGACTAATGTAGGGTCTATTGTAATGTTCTTATTAAACCAAAATCACCACTGTGTGCCTGTTAGGTTATATTTATGGATGTGATTTTTACTCCTTAGGTGTTTGTTAATTTTGCCAAGGACCAAAGTGATGATCACTCCGACCAATCGATACGGCGTAAAGAGGCAGTAGTGGACATTCCTCTACTTGGCCTGCAGAAGACTGTAAAGCAACCCACGGAGAAACCCACAGAGAGCTTTGTGTGAGCAAAAGACTCTTACTGTGGAAGTTAACTGGTGCCAGTGAAATTAATTTCACCTTGCCGTTCTTGTCAGTGCTCTGCAGCCTGCCCAGTGAGCCATGTAAGGCCTGCTGGAGTATGCAGATACACATGCCGTAGCTCAGACACTCAATGCAAGTCAATGCAAACTGATTATGAGTCCACTGGATGTACTGTAGCGTGATGAAACAGGAACCATTATAAACCAGATGAGTAAGAGAGTGAAAACGTTTAGATTCCAATCATTTCGTTCTTTATGGACAGGGTAGAGAAGCCCATATCTTTGTGCTTCGACAAATCTTAGAGCACAATGTGTAATTTTTGATTGGTAACTGGAAATGATTCAGGGGCTTTCTTTTTTATTTGTACTAGAAGCGACATGATGAAGAATCACAATCATTTCAACACCAACAGCTAAACTGTAAAAGTTGCTGTTACTTGATTTTAATATGTGCCTTTATTTATGAACAAACAATAGGTTTACTTTTTTAAGTCAGAAGTGACACTATTTCTGAAAATATTCTTTAAAACAGTGCCTAACATTGACAGCATTGTTATGCTGTAATTGTGACAAGTGGTTTATGCTAAGACAGGAATGTACTGTAAAATGAGAGGTGTCCTAAACAGATTAGGCAAACATATTTGTTGACAAATTAACAAACATTTCTTGTCCCATTATAAATACATAGGCAATATGTTTATAATGAGACAAGAAATGTTTGTTAAGGATGGAGTTTCAGTCATATAATAAATACCTCAGCAGATACCGGGAGCTCAGCAGGCTGAAGGACATTTCAGTGTTTGACTGAAATTATTTACTTCTTACATAAACAATAATGACTGAATCACAATGGGCCTGCAACCTCAATTAAACCTTGAAAGCCACACTAATTTAATGCAGAATCAGTGTCTGATCTGTCCAGTTTATATAAAAGAACTCAGTGTTATGAATCCAATGTGCATTTTCTTTTAATTGTTAAACATGCTGTAATCCATCAGTATTGGGGAAGAGAGCTTCTCAGAGGGACATGGTTATGGTGTCTGTCCTTTTAGTACTAGCACTTTACGGCTGTGTTAATTTAAAATTTATCAATCCCTTTGCACTGGACTTTCCACAGAGGAAAAAAAAAACATTCCACTTTTTTATTTTTGGTGTACCCCTGTTATTTTTTTCTAAATGAAAATCATTTTACAATAGCAATATTCCTTATTTAATAACTGTTTACATTTCAAAATAGCTGTGGAATGTCTGTTACCCTGTTCGATATTTACACAATAAAACATCAAAGCTGAACAAGTCCTAATGTTCATTGTAAGTAAGCATTGTTAATGCCACATTTCATTTCCCTGTTTTGTTTTCCAGTATTTCCTCATGAATGCTTTCGAAACAGTGACGAGCAGTAGTAGTCATGTGCTACTAAATTAAATACATGAATAGTCAATTGTTGTGCATAACACATGCAAATCAAAATTAATAAGTTTAAGTTGGGAGGACAACCCAGCATGGCTCAAACCCAACTTTTAATCTGGCGAAACACTAATAAACTAGCTGTATTCCACTCATTGTAGTTGAAATTTACAGGAACTCCATTCCAAGACACTTGATATCAGGTTCCTTACCTGACAAGGCTGGTGCTGTTTTTAAGGTTATTGGAGAAATAGAAAAAATATTGGTTCTTCCCCATCTTGGATGCTTCTTGCATCTACACAATCACAGAGAACTTTACTGCAAACACCTGTAAACCTGCTGATTTGTGTAATTTAATAAGCCAAGTGTGGTTTAGCTACCAGAGCCTCAAGTAAATGGCAGGAGGGAAAATGCGATCTAGGGGACTTTGATCCCTGTGGTTTTTTTTTAGTTAATAGCTGGGCTGGTTTAAAAATTTCTATAACTGCCAATAATATGACTAATGTGAGGTCAGCAGTTCGAGCTGACACAAAAGCTCCAGTATCTGACAACCACAATTGTGGCAATTAGAAAAGCCTCTCAGAATGCTGAGGATGAAGCAGTCACCGTTTCATTAAAACTGGAAAGTTGAAGACTGGAAAACAGTTGCCTGGTCTGATGAACCTTGCTTTCAGCAGAGGCAAACAGATGATAGGGTCAGAATTTGGCACAAAAATCTTTAAAAATGTCAGATCTCTAGCTCAAAATTGCATTTTTTCTATTTGTCTACATTGAGAAAAGGGGCCACTGTGGGGCCCCTCAATGTTTAATTGGCATAAAATAATATTCCTCTAAATAATCCTACAAGATTTCTATATAAAAATAAAATTTTTCCTATTTAAGTTCATTTATTTATATAGCGCCTTTTTACAATGTAGCATTGTCTCAAAGCAGCTTCACAATATTATACTATCCTACAAGGCAGTAAAGTGGCCAAATCACAAATTTCAGTCCGCAAACCCAAGTCCAGACCAGACAAGTTGTCGCTGAAACGGTTTTGATGGCGGAACAGATGATTGCCCAGAGAAGGCTTAAGTTAGCTGATCTTACAAATTATTAAAATAAATATATGTATATTCAAATAATGGGAATATGTGTAATTTCCAAGGCTTATATAAGACACAGCCCTAGGCCATGCCTTCTCAAGAATCAGCGACACTGAAGATGTATGCATTCACTGTTTAGCTTTATTCAATATACAGCAAAAATTATTATTCATTTAGAAAATGAAGGAAGCAATCCTGTTGCTGTATGCAACTACAGTTTGTGTGACACCAGTTTACCATAAAGGGGTGAGTGTCTAATATTCGTAGAATCTGGATCTCTTAACATACAAGCATGTATATGGCCTTGCCTTACCTTTTTCTTAGCTGAAACTGCACTATTTAATGTCCATCTGCTTGACCAATGTCTGTACACTAACGTCCATGGTCTTGGATTATAATCGGAAATATAAAGCGGTTTTGGAAGCATTACTGTATTGCACAGTACAGTACAACACAATGTTTTCATATTGTGTTCCAATTAATATCATTGTTTAAAAAAATGTAACAATATGTGCAAAATATCTCAACTACTCTGAATCACAGAGCATAAGATGGGTGTTAAAAGGTGCTTAGATGTAGTGTGGTAAGCAATTTTTATTAAATACAGATGAAGTATTAGGATAACCATTTCATGCTTCCAATCACATCTTCAAATTGACTTTAAGTAAAGTACATGTATGTAAATCAATAAATTTACACTATTTTGCTGAAATGTAGATTGACTCTACTCGCTTGGCCATAACCCCTTAATAACACAGCTACAAACAACAATGCTGCAAATGTGAACAAAGTGTATCCAAAGGGCAAAACCCTTCAGTGTCATCATGTTAGAAACATGATTATGTATCGACATGTGCAGTTCTCCTCAAGACTCACTTCATGTTGATCCATTCACCCCTATAACAGCACAAGCCATTCTGAAAAGAAGCCCAAAAGACAGTAACAGCATGCACTTGAATGAGTCTACTTGAGAGGAGAGTAAGAGCAAGGCAACAGGAGCTTGTTTCTCTGAGATTCCAGGTAAGTAACACTCTGTCGTACTGCCAAGGAAGCACAAAAAGCATTAGGACAATAATCAAGACAATCAAAAGATTTTATAAACATTTGGAAACCAGAGTTTTTTTGGTGATTTTTATTCCGCAGATACCACAGAAGTTACAGAAATTACATGTTTATGTGATAGAATCTACGGAGTGAGTCAAATGTCACTGGACCTTTTATTTCCGGAACAAATGGGGGACATTACATATCTGAATACCCTAAAAAGTAATGGATGAATTGAATGGACGAATGAATCTTTTAGGCTATGTCTGGAACATGGCCACCATCTTGAATGCTGCCATATTGGATCAAGGGCAAGTTTTTTTCAATGGGAAAGTGATCATGTTACATATCAAAGAAGACCAGAAATGGTTGAAGAGTTATCAACATAAAAAATTAAAAACTTTTATTGTTCGTCAAATTTAACTGAAATTAGAATTGATGATTCTGAGGTCCAGGGAACGCAGCTGGACCTTTAACAATCAAAATCCATAAAGGTCACCAATTTTACACAGCACTGTTGCATCCCTCACAGCCAAATTCAGATAGGTCGTCTAAAGACTGCTGCCAACAAAGAAACCTCAACAATGGTATTGACAGCCTTTGCAATAAGTCCACGACACAGCATGCAATGTGTTCTGTGACTTTCGACTAACCCTATACTGTCACAAAGAAATATGAAACAACTTTAATTAAAGCTCTGTATCGAATAGGCTAATAGTGGCTATATATGCTAAGTAGAACATACAGAATAATAATTAAGGGGTCACTTTGAATACAACCTGTAGCACAGGCGCCTTGCATAGTCAAGCAACAAAACTGTCATTAACAGAATTTTAAAATTATTGCTGTTAATTGTGGTCATTGTTGTCAATGCATACCTTGATATTTTTTTATAAAACAATGTAAGAGTCATTTAAATAAATATTTTTGATACATAAATTCTTACAGGCTTTCATATATAAGATTTCAATTCACATTATACAATTATACTGCTATACACTCAACAATTACATTATTAAGTACACCTCCTTGTGTCTACACTCATTGTCAATTTTATCACTTACCTTACCATATAGAAGCACTTTGTAGTTATATAACCACAGCCTATAGACCATTTGTTTGTCTTCAATTTGTTAGACCCTTAACCCTGTTCTCTAATAGTCAGGATCCCCACAGGACCAGTACAGACCATTTCAGCACTGTGTTAGTCATTTTCTATTCCTTCATCAGCACTCACAGGATGCTGACTATTTTCAGTCGAGCAGCTATGCTGAGGCGGCATAAAACTGCAGCAGCACTGCTGTATCTGAACCAGTCATACCAGAACAACACACACTAATGCACCATGACCATGACAGTTTCACTACAGTGTTTAGAAGGATCCACCACTACCTGGCTGTGGGAGTCATGATCATTAGATAGAGTAAAGAGGATCAACAAAGAACTGCAGAGAAACAGTTTAATTACAGTCTGTAATATCAGAACTACAAAGTGCTTCTATATCGCAAGTGGAACTGATAACAATGATTGTGGTAGCAGGAAGGTGTACCTAATAAAGAGATTGGTGTATGTATTAACATGGCTCAAACTGCTAGTATAAGATGTACAAGAATGTTAGGGAGGCTTCACAAACACAAAGCACAACTTCCAAAGCAGAGACAAGAGTAATAGCAAAATACATGCACATCTATGTTGAAGTGTGTTGGTGTGGCGCAGAAGAAAGTTTGGGAACTACTGCTTTAATGCAAGATGAATCTTAACTAATACCATTTAGACAGTTAGTTGTGTATTGTTAATATGATTTGCTATATGAAGGCAAATATTGATTGAATAATATAATGTGAACAGTTACCTGCAGACACAACTCTGGGGTCACTGTGGGCTGTGTGTCTGATGGCTGCTCGATGGTCTGCACTCTCATGCCACCAAATAACATGCACTGCCACACAGTAAAAAGCATAAAATTACAGACACTTCCTTCCACAGGGTAACCCAAACCCTAATGTGCTTTTCAAACATGATATCTAAAAGTATATTTTACACTAACAAGCAGCTGGTGCTTAGAGAGTGTATAGGGTATTGACATATTTAAAGGTACAAACTTGAGTGTTTTAGAGTTACAGCTGCACAGTCATGGATAAAATTGTTGAGAATGGCACAAACTTTGGTTTTCACAAAGTTTGCTGCCTTAGCCTTTTTAGAACCTTTTTTATCCAGATGTTATATGGTATAATGAAGTACAATTATAAGCATTCCATACGTTTTGAGCTTTTTAAATAACAAATGCATCCAGTTCAGGCAAAGACTTAATATTTACAGTGTTGACCCTTATTCTTTTAGACTTCTGCAATTTGATTCTGGGCAAAGGCTTGAATGACGGAAACCCATTCTTGCCTAATCAGTGCTTGGAGTTGAACACAGTTTCTGGGTTTTTGTTTGTCCATGAATGATCTCAGCTTCACTTTTGGAATGACAATCATGGTAGCTCTTAACTATTCTTCTCTGGACAATAATTTTTCCAGATGTGATAAACAGTCTGACGGGGGCTTCATCAGAAAAAATAACTTTACCCCAGTCCACTACAATTATTCATGCAGAATGTCGTGTCCTTGATTTTTTGTTGAGAGAAGTGGCTTCTTTGCTGCCCTTTCTGACAATCCATCCTCCAAAAGCCTTTGTCTCACTGTGTGCGCAATAAGACTAAGTGAGTAAGAGCACCACTACCCTTTCTCAAAACTTTTGGCCACGACTGTTCTCAAAATCAGATGTGTATGTGGATGTACTGTATGTGTTCTCAAAAATACCCACTATCCTGTGTCAATAAATATTATATTTTAGGCCAGTGATAAATAAGTTGTAATCCTTCCTGCGCACTCACCTTTATTAAGCTCTCCAAATTCAGAATGAAACACACCTACAAGGTGAGCATATCCTGGACCTGCATGGGTACACACAGATCCCTGAAAAGCTTGACCCCACACAGCTGGACCTCCTGGTTTCATCTGGAAAGATGCCAGCTCATAAACCCCTAAGGAAAATAGAATAGTGCTTGGTCATATTTTTATAATAGTTCACGTACATGTATCCTTGAAGAAGGTCTGGTCACCAAACTAACGCTAACAGCAGATTACAATAAATAACAGGGTGTTACGATAGCAGTGTTTTTAATTATGGACCCAGGTATGCGGGATAGGTGTATCCCACAACATATAATAAGAATGGGGAAATAATGAGAAACAACCAAAAGGGGGTATAAGGGCGGAGCTTAGAGACTCCTAACAAAAC
>JAVSBV010000029.1:5325333-5336509 GCA_033117975.1 Parotocinclus spilosoma | reverse complement strand
ATTCTCTCAGTTTAAACTTTTGATCTGTGATTTGTGTTCTATTCTAAATAAAATATTAGATGTTGGCATCTCCACATTATTGCATTTAGTTTTTATTCACAATTTGTTTAGTGTCCCAACTTTTTTGGAATACGGTTTGTACAAATATCTTTTTTTGTTTATATATTACTGTCACACTACATATGACGCAACCACAACTTGCCGTGTCTTGGGGACATTTTCTGCAAAAGCCTGGACCTGCAATGGACTGGTATCGTGTACAGAGAGCACTTCAGCCAGTGCCTAGTGCCCCAGATTCTCCAGCAACCCTGAACAAGATAGCCATAGTTAAAAACTGAAGAAAACAGAATGTTCAGTAACTGCTTTATCATAATCAGGGTTGCAGTAGGTCCAGCGTCTGACCTACTTATGATTACAAACAAAGCAGCCAGGGTAGTTAATTGTCATCTTCTCTTGTTTGAGAAACTGAAACAGCCACTAACACACTAAACAGAAAACTATTAAAGCTTTAACTGTTTCACCATAACATGCATGTGAATATTATGTTTTAGAAAATACACAGGTGTGACAAGTGTATATAAGAACGACATGATAAAATTTTACAAAATAAGAAAAGGTTGGTTTTACATACATATTGTACATACATACATGTTTCCTTCCATGCAAAAACCTGGGTATACGCCCCTGTGGTGGAGAATGTATAGCCTGGAGTCTGCTACCAACAATTATTTGGTTTTTGATAGTTCTTGTGAAGCTGAAGTCTTTGCCAGTGGTTGCTACGGGATGTTATTCCGGTATTCATTAGTGACAAAGGTAGCGCATTGTACCCCTTACAGAGATGTCTTACTTAAACTCTGACCTGACTTACACTCCAGTAATATAGAGACAGGACAGGGGGAAATTAGCCTGCCCCTTGGTCAGGAAACAATAAGCTTGTAAATTACAGCAAGGCAATAAGCACACATGCATAAATCAATAAAACAACACCAGATACAAAAGTGTGTATATATGTTTTGGCTCATTGTTTCTGCATGCTGAACTCCTGACCTCTTCATTGAGCAATTTAAGACAAAACAGTCAATAACCTGACGTTATTTATGCATTACGAACAGCATACGCTTAATTTTGTTTTTAGTGTTTATGCGCGTGCGTGGAATGAATGCATTATGTATATATCATATAATGTTAGTAATACTGTAAGAGTGATTCGGATGAAGTGGGTATCCTCTCCTCAAACATTTCCTGAAGCAGCTCATGCTGTCTCTCACAAAGTCCAGACACTGAAGGCTCTGCTTTCGACACAAAACAAATGCTTTTTCTTTTTTTCTAAAGCAGAGGACCAGGGGGCTGCACAGGGTGTTTAACACAGAAGAGCTAGGCTCATCCTCTTCATTTGCAGGACACTGAGGGCTGGTGAAAAGGAGGAAAATCTACATTCTAGGAGCTTAGGACAGCTCCTTCTCAATAGGCAGTTTAGTCATCACAACAGGATTTGGGATTTGCCACAGATCACATTGCTCCCAGCACCTAGTGCTGCATCTGTCTCTCTCTCGCTCTCTCGCTCTCTCTCTCTCACACACATATACATGCTTACCACATGCTTCATTCATTTCCCACTCATTCTCGCTGAAATTCTTATGGAAAATAAACAGAATAAACCAGTGCACTCTCTTATATCAACATAGTCATAGGCATAGTCAGGCCCTTTTGTTTGCGCACTGGTGCATTGATCTGTGCATCTAAAGTTTCTGCTCAAAGAGTCTGCAGGCCTGGTAGACCTGCACTCCACTGTCTCTCCTCCCTTACCGTCGTGCCAATACTAGGTCTTTTTCTCATGCTAATCACACACTTTGTCCTCGGGTGGATTATCCTGCCTTGGCTTTTGTTGGAGGCCTGAAGCGGAGCCCCGCGAGGTCGACCTCAGCCGCGGCCTCAGACACAAGCCCCCCTCGTGCATGTGGCCCCACTCCGAGCACGTACGTCCCTCCATACACAAATTAGTCCGGCACAATTCCATCTCAAACTGAAGAGACCCCCATCATTAAAAATGACTGCACATGCTCCCCTGGCTACCAGCAGTCCAGTGAAAGGCAGCCAGACTCAAGTCTAGTGCCTGCATAGTGCATATCGACATTGGTCTTAAAAAACGGGGTCACATATGCGTACGTAGATTTATTAAATGTAGATTTATGCTAATTTTTGATTGGTGCATTAACTGCTTATGTCAGGACACCTAAAATATGTGGACATCTCTTATAAGTCGCATATTTTATATTATAGTCACAATACAAATCTAAATCTAGTTGTCAATTAAGCCTTTGCCAAAAAGGCAGTTATCAGCACTAAAAACATAAAATACAATCAAGGAGTTGTAAAATTATACAAAAATACCAATGTGCACTTTAAAATAACCATGGTCTGATAAGTTATTGGAAACAGGTACTCCTTAATTTACAATGGGGAGGCTTTCCAACAAATCCATTGTGAGTTTAATGTATCGCAAAGGAGTACTTTAATATACTGTATCATAGCATAATCTTACATTAAACCTGCTTAAAACACTTATGGTAAATAAAATGTGTGTACAATTATTAACACAAATATATTCTGTAATGTTAATTTAATAAATATATTTATTACTTATTGAATAATGTTCTGACAGCTAAAGTAAAAAAATGGTTCATCCTCAGTGCACTGCTATTCAGTTTAGGCAGCTGGCCGCTTTCTGGATGCCCAGTGTCTGCAGAAGAGAATCATACTGCATATCACTCGGAAAACTGAAATTCAAAATTAGGCTACAGTTTCTGGTAAATGTGTATTCATGTGTATTATTAAATTCCCATTATAGTCTAAAACTACTCTGGCAACCTGTGCACTGTATTGTGCTTATAAGTCACTGAGTATGATATGCCCTGTTCCGATTGTACTCATGCATAGCACCCAGTTTTCTCTAGATAGGCTGTCATTGCTTAGAATGAAATAGGCCTGATTACCTGATCATAGTTGGGACAAAGCAACTATTAAAAAGAAAATAATTTCATTTAGATATGCAATTTTTTAATTAACATTAATACTCATTAATACTCATCATGCCCACACAGGTTGAGTTGATCTTATAAAACCTAAAATTTTGTTTTGTGGTTTTCATCCGGGTTCTGCACGTCATTTGGTGTAAGACCACATCTTTCACTTGATCAAATCCCTGGCAACTCAGGGCAAATGCATGCTTTCACAGGCCGTTTAATTAGAGCTATACCCAGCCTCAGGGACTCCTTGGTGCACTCATCATGCTGGAGGCTTGACCATGTTTAAAGGCTGCCTAGTGAAGAAGGAAGGCCTGCCCTTTTGCCTGGTGACACTGTGTTGAATTCAGGTGTCTTGTCAACAATGCTTGAATGAACTTGTGGTGTAGATTCACTATTATCAGATTTTGACAACTGTAGTCCCATGGGATTCAAAGACACAATTTCAACATCACCAGTCACAAATTAACAAAAAATTTGAGTATTTTTTATGTAATATAGCGAGAAAGAGACACTGAACCTTGGCTTCATTTTATATTCAAATAATGTTTTAGGAGGTTGATAGGCTAAGCGAAACCAAAACGAGGAGGAGAATTACTATACAGTAGACAAAAGAGTCCTCCATCTCTTGACTGGTCGATGACAGAGGCTTTTATCCTTTCCTCTTGCTAATTGGCCACCCAGACATTGAGAGTTTTTCCCAAAATACATGTCCTCTCCTGTCTAGAGTTACCCTCCGGCATGACAGCCATAAAGCCAGTGGATACCAGTGTAGCTACAAAGCAGTGCGAAAGGCTGAGGGCAAAAATAGAAAGCGAATGGAAAAAGATATGTAATCAATAGTTTCTTGTGTCATAATCTCACAGACAAATTGTTGACTGTTACATGTATGCCCACTTACACTAATATCTAAAAGGATCACAAAATACATGTTATGCAAAAAAACTAATTTTACATCCTTGAGATGGAAGTTCATAATCATGTAGAAAATATTAGAATATAGAATAGAATATTTAGTTTTCTAACCATTACATCTTTACCCATTACACTACAATAGGTGATGAGCCTTCCACCTCTTTATTTGTTTAGTGTTTTGCATATCCTAATCTGAAATGTTAGGGTATACATGAAATCATTCAATGCACACAAAGTCGAGCTGAACTACAAACATAATACTAAATAATGATTTTTATTCTGCCTTGCAGTAATCTTGCTTATTATAAAAGATCTGCAAGACCTCAGTACCAATCCCAAGAATTTCCCTTTGAGGTGAGGTGTGATATATGAGCTAGACATGATCTCATTATTTCATTAGCAGTTTGGAGCAACAATGAAATTTGGCTAGTACCACATTCACCCTTTGGGGGATGCACTTTGTGATCATTTGTTTAAATGATGGTGAGGGAAGGCAATGGAGAATGTGATTTGACTGTGCACTGCATCCATATGGTACCACGAGTGTTGAGTTTTCATAGTCTTATCAATAGCAGACTGTGGCCTATTGCCATTTCAATGGTTCAACTTTGTTTCAGAGCTACTGCTCAACTCACAGACCTCACCCCCATCAAAACAAACAGGGAATCTGGTTAGAGAATAATAGAAGGAGCGAACTATAACGGGAGGAGGCGGGTGGGTATAAAAATGGTGGCATGTCAAGTGAGGCACAGAAAACTTTGCAAAACAAAACTGGGGTTCTATAAGCTGCACAAAAGCACAGCCATGTCTTTTCTTTTTGGTGTGACTGGTGGGGTGAGATAAGGGAATTCATCAATACAGAGAAAGAAAGGGGGATTCAGTGTTCTGGGGACTGCACCTCAAATCACTGGCATTATGCATATGTGTTTAAGAGATTGGGCTGATAATACAACACTTTGTCTGACAAGTTTTGCTCTGTTTGAGTCTCAGTTTCTCTTTTTCTGTGCCTATTGTAAAACATGGTATTATCCTGTTCAGCTAATCCAATGCAAATGCACTAGAGAGATAAGGCACCAGCTCACTATTTATGTACAATAGTACAAAAATGCATCAGTGTAACTGTTTCACCAGGAGTAAATAAGCCTATAACAATGCAATTGAATTATGAGCTTGCTCTTTTGGCATACATAAATTAGTGAGCTTATTGCTGATTTCTGATTTCGAATATGAGAAACAAGCTTGCAAAATTTCTGCAGCAATGTGACTGCTTTTTGAAACATGTATGACCTTATTTTCCTTGTCTTACATTCAGTATGTAAACGAGAGTCTTCCAGAAACCTTCTCTTGCTTCCTCCAATATGTTGGAGTTTAGGTTAATTGGTCACTCTAAACTGTTTCCAGTTTGTGTGTGTGTGTGTGTGTGTGAGAGAGACAGGTATCGCTATAACCTTAAATAAATAATTGTAAATAAATAAATAACTACACAAATCCAGACACATAAACATGCGCTAAACTAATACAGTTTATATACAGTTATGTTTAAAAGTTTGTGAACACTTTAGAACGTCATATATTATTGTATAAATATCAAATAGCATTATTGGATCATCAGGCAGTACTAAAAGTAGATAAAGAGAACCCAATTAAAATATGCAAAATGGTATATTTGATTATTTATTTACTGAAGAAAATTAACCAGTATTACATACAATATCTGTGAGACATCTGTGCAAAATAATGTGTACAGGGATTAGCAGGTAATTTGAATGTGAAAATAGAGTTAGGTGTCAATCAATCAATTAATCAATTAATCCATAAATGGGATGATGATCAGGTACAAAGAACGTCCTGAATCCATCAGAATATAACCTTATGACCTTCACAAAATCTTGGGCAAGTGTATCATGGCATTAACAAAGGAGTTTTCTGAGGACCTAAAAAGGTGCTGATCAGGCAGGAAAATGTTACAAAGAGAACTCCACATAGTCCTGTCTCCAGCAAACCACAGTCAAATTGTCAGATTGTGTACAAATAGAGGAGACCATTGATTCCCTCCTCAGGAGTGGCTGATCAACCGATGTCACTACAAGAGCAAGTTGTGTTATAGTCTGCAAGGTCACAAAGGAACACAGAGTTCACATACTTTCAAGCACCGCTGACTGAAACACATTAAAGGCAAGTGAAAGCAGAAAAACCAATGCACTCAAAAGTAATAATTAAAAATATATAGTTTATTATTTAAATGCTTCATTTACAGTATATCTCACCTGAACCCCTTCAGCAAGAATGTATATTCTGGGAATTTGCCAGCTACAATGGATGTGAGTATTCCTTTGGAGAGTAATATCCACATAAATCACAATCTGCTCAGTGCAGGAATATATCAGGGCAAACAGATTAATCATAATGTTTTGTAAGGCTGTGCACTGTGAATGCTCCCCTGTAAGGTGAAGTCAAGGTAGTACAAGAAGGTTGATGACTAGGAGCTCATGGGTTTAAAAGTGTGAGGTGTTTGTAGTGGAACCTTGGGGCAACATTGTCCTTTTGCACAGGACGAAATTTACTGTAAATGCTTAAATGTGCTGCACAGCTGCACAATAAATCATGTCTTGCTGACCGCATACAAATACAATTTTACTCACTGCAAAAATAACAATGGAAAGAGTAATCACAAAATATAAATTTATATAATGTGCATATTTCATATCCAAACTATCTAAAATACAACACCACTTGCTTTTTCATCACACTCTTACCTGACACAGAAAACATTTATAGTTTGCCTTTTTCTTAATTTGTTTCATGTCTTAACCCCTTCTTTTGACCATTCACAACATGGGAAGCATGTCCAGAGTGGAACATCAGCACATTGTTGGACAATGTAGGGCATCGCAGAAAATGACCCATGACTGTCCGTGTCTCCCATAGATACAGGCTGTTGTATCCGGATTTCACGTCTGACCCATTCAGAAGGTGCTGCCAGGACGTAACTATCACTGCACCATTTGCGCGCCAGTAGTTTTTCATTTTTCGTTATTTAATCCCACTTTTCACCAACACAATACTATTTGTTGTTTAAGCTTAGTAATTTAATAATAATAATAATAATAATAATAATAATAGAATTTCAATTATAAATGTCTTTTAGGAGAATCAAGGTGTTTTACAAGTAAAAGAGCACTGTAATGAAAACTATAAAAATATCCACAACAATAAAACAAGAAGAGTAAGAAAACACAATATAAATATGTATATAAAGATACACATTAAAAGCAATTTTAAAAATATGTTTTAAGAGCTTCTTAAAAGTGGGTAGTGACATGCAGGTACAGAGATACAGTGGGATTGAATTCTAGAGCTTAGGACCCACAACACTAAATGCTCTATCACCATACTTGTGTAATTTTGCAGGCGGCACAGAAAGTAGATAAGCTTCTGCAGATCGTAGTGCATGAGATGGACAATGTGAAAACAGGATGTGTAAAAGATATTAAGGTGCCAAGCCATGTATGGCTTTAAAAACTAGTTGCAATATTTTGTATTGAATGTAGTAATGGACTGGGAGCCAGTGCAAATATTTTAATATGGGAGTAATATGTTCCTATGTCCTAGTACTGGTAAGAATCCTTGCTGCCGAGTTTTGCACGTACTGCAGCTTTTTTATGCTAATGGAAGTAAGCCTAATTAGCACAGAGTTACAGTATTCGAGTTACAAGTGTCTCAGCCACAGAGTCAGTGAGAGGGGTATAGTCGGGTGATATTTCTTTAGAAGGAAAAGTAATAATTTTCTAGTGATATTGTTGATATGAGCATCTAGATAAATAGTAGAGTCCAAAATAGCACTAAGATTACACAGAGGACGTAACAAACCCAGAATGGATATGGTGGATTGACCAATCTTATTGAGTGTAAAAGGTGATGCAATAAGAATGGCTTCAGATTTGCTGCTATTAAAATTCAGAAAATTATAAGACATCCATTTTTTAATGTCAGATAAACAGTGAACAAGTGCATCAGGCGACAACACGTTTGTAGGCATAGTCCTGATATAAATTTAATTGTAGTCTTCATAACAGCAAAACTGAAGGCCATGGTGACGGATAATATTGCCAAGTGGGAGCAAGTATATAATAAAAAGTATTGGGCCAAAAACCAAACTCCGGGGCACACTATAATCAAGAGAAACAGAATCAGATCTAAAACTTACCAGAGCAACAAACTGCTGCCTATCAGTGAGATATGACCTAAACCAAGCCAAAGCCATGCCAGTAATCCCAATTCAGGATTCCAGCTGATGAAGCAAAATAGTGTGGCAGACTGTATTGAACGCTGCAGTAAGATCGAGAAGCACAAGAATGCTTACATAACCGGAATCAGCTGCCAACAGTAAATCATAATGCTTTATATACATGTTTGATAACTAGTCCCCGCACTGGGTTGCTTATATAGGTTCTGGAGATGAATCGATATAAAGCTGCTGTAAAACAAGTGTTTCTAAATGTTAGACAATAGTTGAACTATACAAAATTACTCTGAATGTTATTTTGGAACTTTTGTACAAGGCACTCATAAAGAGGTGATACAACAAGCACCCACCATGAATATGACAGTAATGACAAATAAATATATTGGTAAATATTTTAAGGTAAATATAACTTTCTAATCAGGCTCATCACATTAAGGCTGATGCACATACAGCAACTGATTTATGATGTATAGGCCATTCTGCTAGGGTTCTATTTGAGGGCATGTCTTCAGGCAAATTCTTCTTCCCTTTAAAACAAGATTCTTTGTGTTACTTCAGAGAACAGTGGAAAAACAGTTTGCTAGTGAACTTTCATCAAGTGCCTTCCAGAGAATGCTTAGGTACTAAGGCAACAACTAAACTAATTATTTTTTATGCAAATTTCTGCTTCAATACCACCTTTAAAGTTTTCTTTAAAGACAAAAACCTGGATCAAGTTCAGTAATGTTTTCAACTAGAGGTAGATGTCCATGCTTCTAAGCAGAAATATATTACAAGTTCTGAATAAATTCTAAAATAAAGAAGCAAACTGAGACGTGATATGTTTTATAAAGATAAAGATCTGTTTCAAAATAGTTATGGTTGATACTGTTTGTTTAGGCAGAGATTAGAGATTATGAACTACTGTACATAAATATACGCAACATGGCTTGCCTGACTGGTGACACAAAAGAAAGACACATTTTCCAGTGATATCCAGAGCAATAAAAAACACATTTCTTAAGATTTGGTGTGAGAAGACAAGCAGAATGTATTCTAACCATTCTAACCATAACACACATATGTAGTATCAGAATAAATTGAATACATTTGAGAAGCATTTGATGTTTTAATGAGAAAGCAAGATTACACACACACCCACACACACACACACACACACACCCACACACACACACACACACATCCCTGACAACTCCATACTCTGATAGCTGTTTCTGAAGGAACTTCTTCATTTGGAGTGTGAGATAATGCAACATGCCAGCTTTGTGAGTTTGACATCCCACAGTGCCACAATATGGTCTGTCGAGGATCAGTAGGAACATACAATAGAGTCGCATTCCCTGGGAGGCCTAAGAGGCCAAGCTAAGGTGGTGATCTAATCCAGTGTTTTTTACGCCCAGCTCACAACACAGTTTAGTGTTTATATTAAAGCTCATTTCTTTCAATAAGTCAGCTGCCTCTAGTTCAATATCAACGAATTCCCTGAGTGAGGGAATCTTACTATTAAAAATCTTACTATTAGTAAAGTTAAAAGATGATGTGCAGTTAAGAAATTAATTCTAAATTATTTATAAATTATCATTTATGTAATTTATCAAGACAAAGTTATTCTAAATGTGGATATAAAAGCATGTATTTTTATTCTGTGGCAGACTACAAAAAAACTCCTAAATCCTTTATGTTTTTACATCTCAAGCCAATTTACAATCATACACATCAACTCTACCCAGAAACTGTGCTCACAAGAATCTTTATATATTGATACACAAACAAAAACTGGTTTCGTAATAGTATCCAAAATCATGAACACCAATGAACAGGTAAGTTGGAGTTTATCATTGGGTGAGCTCTTTTAACAAATCAAATACTGCTTGTAAAGCCAATTCTTGGAAGTCCTATAGATTTACATCTTAAAAGAAAAGTAAATTGTCTGAGGTAATTGCCGATATACTGAAATAACTACTTTTAAAATACTGGAGTTTTTTTTTTTCCTTTGGGGTGTTACTTGCACTTGGAATCTTATTCAATTAAATATTTCCTTGTTACATGGTCAGCCGTAATATTGCCTTTGCATCTGCTGACTGTTAGATATTGCAATAAAACATGACATTTTGTGACATAACATTCACTTCATGTAATAGAACTTGAGCTCCGGTTGTGCCAGCAAGGCCAAAAGTGGTATCAGTACAAACAGAAAGAAATGGGTCATGCGTTTCTATTTTAAGCCAGTGGTGTCAGAGAGATGAATTGTTAATTTTGGGTGTCTTGACTGAAAAAAAAACAAAGAGGAAACTGCACAAAGGACAGATCTTGAGCACAATCCCAGCACTGAACTGAGCGGAGGGACATGATAATGTCAGTCTTATCACATCTCACCAACACTTACTCCCTTCATCACTGAGAGAGGAAAAGGGGAGGCAGATGGTCCGCTTTCTTTTTCAGGCACATTTTTTCTTTCCCTCACACTGACTCTTTTTTTCATGCATACATATGTGCATCTACCCACACACGCTTGAATGCTCATGGTCCTGCATGAGCTTGAATGACCTTCATCATGGCTTGTTTTGGCTAGGTTGAATCGACTCCCTCAGGACATAGAAACTTCCCGTCTTAAACAGTCTTATCATCTTATCATCCTATAAACTTATTATCAAAAGTTGGCGATAATACAATCTACTTTATAGTATTCTGACTGTTTATACTAATTTACCAATTCTGAGTAATTTGTGAAGTAATGTCAAGTTGGTTCATGCAAGAAATAAAAAATAACTACCATAAGCGGAAACATCCGCAAGGGAATGTTAAAATTGACCTGATAATTATTACCAATTTGTAGAAATGATGATTTGTTTGATCTGAAAGTAATTTGTATTGATTCTGAAAAAAGTGTGTGTTTATATATATATATATATATATATATACAGTGCATCTGGAAAGTATTCACAGCGCTTCACTTTTTCCACATTTTGTTACGTTACAGCCTTATTCCAAA
>JAVSBV010000029.1:5296833-5317251 GCA_033117975.1 Parotocinclus spilosoma | reverse complement strand
GTTTATTAAACTATTCTGTAAACACACACACACGCGCACCTTCTTGCAATCATGCACACACACACACGGGCACACACACACACACACACACACACACACACACACACACACACACACACACTTAGGCTCATCATCCCACTGGCTGTTTGTCAGATAATAGCCAAAGGGATGAATGTTGTGCGTTAACACTGGAGCACGAACATAGCCTTAAACCTCTTTCATAAGGTTTTTCTTATGGATGCTTTCCACGACCCTTTCAGCCTCTGTCTGCACTGAGGCATGTTAGACTTTGCCTTCCAAATGTTCTGTCTGTGCATACATAACTTAGAGTTACTATGTACCAAAACCAAGTTTGCTTGTTGGCAACACAAATTTGTGTTTGGTGCATTATTTTACACACAATACCATATATCAAAGGTATGCAGACATTAAACTCTAATTAACATTTTCTTTCTATCCTATCCTGTAAGGTTGCTTCTACTTTATGTATGCCACTCACCAGATATGAACTTGTGATAAATGACAACCACAATGTTTGCATGTTTAATCCCACACAATATCCAATGAGGCTTAACTGTCTGGGCTTCAGGTATAATGGCATTTCTGTCTCTCTTATCAATCTGAGCAAAGTAACCAATCATGTACATATAATGCACCCATCCATTTAACAAATAAATGGTTCAGCAATTAAGTGCAAATATTAAGGGATATTTCAAAATGAATATGAAGAGAATCCCACAAGAACTGGACAGTCTGACCCTGTCCATGCCCCATCACTGTCAGGGTGTTTTGGCAGTCTTGGGTGACCATACACCCTACTGAACAGTCAATGTGTGGCACTCTTGTCCAGTTTTACATGCTTCTGACTTGCTACTTAATCATGATAACTGATAATGAGTGCATCTCATTTGCGTAATCAAACAGCTTTGACTTTTTATTTGCTTTCTTGATTATCTTACTTATTGAAATAAAATCAAATTCTTTATATTAATTTTGTGAGCAGCATATTACATATAAGATATTTTAGGCCGTTTGAATACAGGGTGCCTATAAAGTCCCAGTTTAGCATTGTTAGTTACCACATCCATTTTTGGTTCAAAATTGGTTCAAATCATTGTTTTTGGTATGTGAGAGAAACATGGATTACCTCAAAAATATTGCAGAGAAAAGCTTAACTGCTGAATTACGGATTTCCCATAAATATATGATGGGTAGACTGGCTGATAGAGTTGAAGTTACCTTTATAGATCAGCATGCAGGTAGAAGTTTACATATATTAAAGATGATGAATGCCCAATTGCAAAAGCAGATATTATAGGACTCATTGTAACATTGTACATTCTGGATGCATTAAAAAAATATCAGGTCAGTTGCTCATATATTAAACATTACTGTTCAAAACAGAGAAAAAGAAAAACTTTTCTTCCTAGCCTTACTCTTATAGACCAAGTGAGTGTGTAACCCTTAAGGACATCTGTCAAAGCCAATCACATACTAACACCCACTGAATTGACGCATACCTGAGTCCCCTCTCATCCCACAGGTATTGTCAATCAGAGCTTATTACATCTCTTAAACAGGACAGCAGAGTCACACAGCTACACCTTCAACATGAAATCAAACACAGAACATTGCTATAAGATGTCAACAGTTAAGATAGAGTGTCAAGTAGAGTGTCATGTTTACCTGCAGGTGTCATTTAGGGAGTCATATGCAAAGTACCACTGGCTTGAAATAGAAACCAAAACAGTGTGCCTAGTGTGTTTTCATTCTTTTTTGGTCTTTCTTCTTTCTTGTCTTCTCTCTTTATTTTTTTACTGTTATTGTTTTTTGGTTTTTGTCTTTTACTCTATAGTTAATCTTGTCTTATCCTCATTTATTTTATTTTAATTGATTTTCTTTTTATGTTGTTATGTTTAGGTATAAATGTTCAATGTTTTTAAGTTGTCATCTTTATGTGTTTCTTCTTCCTTAACTTGATTTCTCCTGGATTTACCTTTTGGCATTCCTAATTTCTTATATATCCTGCTCACAAAATTCTAAATTAAATATCCCCTAATGAAATACACCCTAATTTGTGCTAGCATTGTATATAAATTTCAATAGAATTTGACAGAACTTGTAATACATATATACAAATATAAATGGTTTGGTTTCTATGAATTTTATTGTATGCAGATCACTAAATAAAGGTCACTAGCAATTGTCCATCCACTTGTCTGTCACCTTTGCAAACAAGAAAGGGCTTAGATACCATCTTCGATACAATCACACGTCCAACTTGAACTTATCTGTATTTTTTTCCTCACATTATTAAAATCACATCTGTAGGGCTCTTTCCTTGCCTAATATCTAATTGATGCTTAGAGTTCATCAACATACTTTTTCATCATTAATCATATCCTGTTGTACATCCTTCTCAGCTCAGTCTCTCTTTCTGGCCAACCAGTACAATTTTCTGCTTCCTTGTAGTTAAAATGATCATACAATTTGCCACACATATTTCCCTAGCCTCTCTTCACCTTATCCCAAATCCCCTTGCACTCCTATCTAAATTATTAATTACTCTCAATATCCCAATTCGTTTTTGCTAAACATTTCCTCCTTAGACTTTAGACTTCAACTTTCTCATTCCACCATCTTCCTTCCTATGTCCGTTTGTCAAACCAAGTGTGTTGTTAGCTGACTCCTTATGTTATGTCATAACTTATGTCATAACTTATGTTAATGTCATTTTAGTCTTTTTTATCTCCAAAAGCCATCATATGATGCCATCTAGATACATTCTTCCCCTTCACCACACTTACAGACTCTACAATCTATTTTATGTTGCATCTCCAGCGCAGAACCTGTATGCACCATCCTCCACTCTAATAGGTCATCTTTTGATGACCACTAAGTGTACACTGGCATATGCACCACTAGTGACTGGGTTTTTAGGACAATAAAGTACATTTCTTAAATTAGGACTGAGAGCTTAAAACACTGAGAGCTCTTACTAATTCCAGTGCCCTTCATTATCACTGTGACAATAGTAATTTCAGTGTGTAAACAAAGAACAGCTCACTTAAGAACATACATTGAGTCAATATGTGTGGTGGTAGCACAGAATATAATTAACCATTATATTCTGTGAAGATAACTTAGAGAATTTGGCAGTGGATAAAAAAAAATGTAATTAATCAAAAATTATTGCAAAGCATATTTACATACTGGGGCAGTTTCCGCCAGCCTATTATAGGGCAGGTTTGCTCTCCCCCATGTGCATTTGATGCCAAATCCAACCAGTAGGCACCACTCAATTCCCTGTGATGGAATTTAAACTCTACCTATGCTATTTACTGTATGTACAGGATTCCTAAGCATGACTGTTGCTGTTCTGTGTAAGTGAGAATATGTAATTCCTGTCTTTCCTAACAAACATAGCTACACAAGGTAATCCAGGAGTTTCCATTAGCTTGTGAGTAGATCGGAGATGGCTTCACATGTTTTAATGGAAGCATATGCTATAACTTACCTATCCAAACTGGTAGCTGTGATGTGTCATCATCTGTAAATTTGAAAACGTATAAGAAAGACTGCATATGAGGTCTGCTTCAGATTATTCTCATTTATATGTGAAGTGTGTACTTTAGACAAAGACCTCTACAGGGATGCATTCAGAGTTGGGGGTTTGAAGGAGCGGAACAAAACCAAATACACAACATTAAAGGGTAACACTATGCCACACTCCTCCCATCAAATTCATGATGAATCCCTGATGGACAAGGGAAGTACGGTAGAAGTTGGTGGAGTGCCACAGTTCCCCTGGCAATTGTCATAATGATTTGTCGAGAGAGTGGCTGTAGCATAGGTAGCCAGCAGCTCTATCTCCTTCTTGATGAAACTGTCAGAATGTATCACACAGGAGGACTTTCTGCAAAGAAATAGAGAAAATGAAAGCCTAGCAGAAATAGACACAATAATGGCTCTGATGTGCCTCACACAGGGGCAGATGGCATTGGGCCAGTCTTTAATGGAAGCCGTATAGAATGACAGATAAAGGTTTAAGTTTAAGTGGACTCAGCTGTTCTATTTATTAGTCATACATAGTGCTGTAGAGCCCCAGGCCTCACATGTGCACAGACACACACATAATATTCACCTCAAGCCTTTCAACCTAAAATGAGATCTAATCTCTCGCCACATGATATTTAATGAACACGCGAACAGGCGATATTTTGCGCTTTACAATTTATCACCCTATAGTAATATGCTTGGCTTCCAGATCGTGTGAATTGTTAATTACTTGTGTAATGGGATGCTGACTCTTGGGCAGGAGTCTCCCCTGCAGCTATGCACCATACAGAGGAATGCAGGCCCACGCATTCTGGATACTCCACCCCATAACAGTTCTGCTTCATAAGACATGAGTAAACCTGTTTGACACATCCCTAATGCTGTGCCTGTCTCCTCTGAGCACACCGTAACACTCCCGGTCATTAGTCTCCTCATGCAGGCTTATGGATCAAGCCGGTTCCTCTTAACTGTCTCAGGCAGGTAATTTATGTGTGCTTTAGGGTGCCAGTAAAATTTAATATATAAATAAAATTTAAAATATGTTTGTTTCTTATAAATAACACACTCAAACTGTTCCATATAACACACTTTATCTCCAGTAAAATAATTTCTGATCTAACAGGTGGCTCTGTGTCACATATTTATATCACTTATTTGTATCAAATACTTCTTTGTATCTGTATTACTGTAAATTTTTATTATTTAGCTTGATATGACTCAGTGCAGCTTACTTACTCAGTCATGAAGCTCATAAAAGTTTGGTTCACTATCTATTTCTGTAAATATATGAGGAAGCCATGCCACCTAAACACACACACACACACACGCACACACACACAAAACAACTTGGTTAAAAACAATTTGCTCTGGGCAAATTCCTCTTTGTACTCTGGTTTCCAAGTATAAGGCATGTATTTGGTCAACTGGCATGTATAAATTGTGAAATGTTGCGACAAATGTTCACTTTGTGAACAAATAATATTTATCATTAAATTATCTTTTTTTTAACCAAAAAAAGCCATATTAATTGCTTTAGGTTACTTAGATTAAGCTTAGGTGTATATAATGTAATGAAATTAGATATATTTATTTTACTGGTGTTGCTTTTTCTGCATGGCTTGCTGAGTTGATCTGTGAAGGGGCTTTGCCTAGTATTGATATTTTACAAACCCGATTCCAAAAAAGTTGGGACAAAATACAAACTGTAAATAAAATGCCATAATTTACAAATCTCAAAAACTGATATTGTATTCACAATAGAACATAGACAACATTGTCTGCAACAACATCAAAGTGAGACATTTTGAAATTTCATGCTAAATATTGACTCATTTGAAATTTAGTCTAAAAAAACGCAACACATCTCAAAAAAGTTGGGACGGGGCAATAAGAGGCTGGGAAAGTTAAAGGTACAAAAAAGGAACAGCTGGAGGACCAAATTGCAACTCATTGGGTCAATTGCCAATAGGTCATTAACATGACTGGGTATAAAAAGAGCAGCTTGGAGTGGCAGCAGCTAATTCTGCGCCGACAAATCGTGGATAATATCAGAAAGGAGTTTAAAATCACAAAGAGTTTGAACATATCATCATCTACAGTACATAATATCATAATAAGATTCAGAGAATCTAGAAGAATATCTGTGCGTAAGGGTTAAGGCCAGAAAACCATACTGGGTGCCCGTGATCTTCGGGCCCTGCATCACATGCTTCTGTACTGGAACAAACAACTGTTTGTTGTTATTAAACAAAACAAAATTGGCTCAGGAATATTTCCAGAGAACATTACCCGTGAACACAATTCACCGTGTCATCCGTTGTTGCCAGCTAAAATACGTAGTAGTTCAATGAAGAAGCCGTATCTAACCAAGATCCAGAAGCGCAGACATCTTCTCTGTGGCAAGGCTCATTAAAAATGGAGTGTGGCAAAATTTAAAACTGTTCTGTTGTCAGACGAATCAAAATTTAAAGTTCTTTATGGAAATCAGGGACACCGTGTCATTCGGAATAAAGAGGAGAAGGACGATCCAAGTTGTTATCAGCATTCAGTTCAGAAGCCCGCATCTCTGATGGTATGGGGTTGCCTTAGTGCTCGTGGCATGGGCAGCTTACACATATGGAAGGACACCATCAATGCTGAAAAGTATATCCAGGTTCTAGAGCAACAGATTCTCCCATCCAGATGACGTCTCTTTCAAGGAAGACCATGCATTTTCCAACATGACAATGCCAAACCACATACTGCATCAATTACAGCATCATGGCTCTGTAGAAGAAGGGTACTGAACTGGCCAGCCTGCAGTCCAGATCTTTCACCCATGGAAAACATTTGGGGTATCATACGAAGATACGACAAAAAAGACCTAAGACAGTTAAACAACTAGAATCCTACATTAGACAATAAAGAGTTACCATTCCTGTCTCTCAGCTTAAGCAACTTGTCTCCTCAGTCCCATGACGTTTACAGACTGTTGTAAAAAGAAAAGGGGATGTCTCACAGTGGTAAACATGGCCTTGTCCCAACTTTTTTTATTGTCATGAAATTTAAATTCACCTAATTTTTCTCTAATTTGATATGTCATCTATGTTCTATTCTGAATAAAATATAGAATTTTGAAATTTCCACATCATTGCATTCTGTTTTTCTTAACAGTTTGTACTTCGTCCCAACTTTTTTGGAATAATAGTAATAATAATAATATTGTTTGTACAATAGTATACAATTTACAATGGATACAACTGATGAATTTAGTCAGAAAGTGGAATTGGATGGTGAAAATGTGTTTTATGATTTTTCTTTGCTTTTTAGTACTTAGTTAGCTAAGAGGCAGTTGTGAGGCAATTTGTACAGGTTGGCAAGTGAGACTTATAGGAAAGGAAGACCATGTTCTGTATATGTAGAACATAATTTATCCTCAAATTACAAGTTAACCCAAGCTAAAACAGCAAAATATGTATTGCTAACTATGGACACTGGCAGTTCTTTTCCATTTAAAATGCTTCTGTTCCTCACTGACCACACCTACTACACAAAGCAATTCAAATGTTTGGACTGTGGTTGTGACCGCGTTTTTACGGTACCTGTCCCTTTGAATTTTTGCTTCCCATTCATTTACATAGAAAGCTCAGTCAGATTAGTGCGGTGCATGCCAGTTGCAATGTGCTAGACTCAAAGAGACAGGGTAGTGCAAGGGTTAACTTCATGCAAAATAATGCAACCATCATGGTGCATTTAGCCAATCAGGCAAAGGCTTCACATGATGGAAAACTTTGATTTTCCATAAACAAACCCATCGTGGCAACGTCCACTACCAGTACCGTTACTTTGCTATTAGTGTACTTGTGTACTCTACTTTTAACTGACTTTACTTAATTCTCTTTGTCGGAAACATATATATTTTTTAATTGAAACACAATTGTCATGTATTTTATATATTAATCTATTTTTATCACTAAATAGCTGTGTTGCCTTTCCAAGAGAAGAGATGGTAACAAACAGAAGCTAACAGACATGCCATAAACTAGAAACTATGCATAAGGTCATAAACATCCAAACCATTTGAATGTTTACTGTCTTATGGAAAGTATTGGTATTCCCCGGAGACGTCTTTTGTATAACTTAAATATAACAGATTTTCAAACATCGCAATAAATCTAGCAAATAATTCAAATTAGAGTGTGGAGTGTTTCGCTTGAGCTTTTTTACCCTGCTTACCTCAGCCAGGGTTGCAGGGTCCCCAGAATATTACAGAATTAACAGGTTGCAAATGAACATGTATACTGAATGAGGCACTGCTTTGGAAGTGCAGAGTAAAGAGTTTAATTAGTTAAACATTATTTAGTTATAGTTACATTATGTCAGTGGAAAGTCCCTGCAATAACAGAAAGAAATTTTATAGAACGACGTGTCTGTGTTTGTCTGCTTGACTTTTCATAATTTTATATCCAGATTTCCGCATGATGATAGCATGTTTCCAAAATGTTCATTGACTATTTCAAGATTGTTGTATGGAAATTTTGTTTGAAATGGCTTTTTCATTGGAATGTTTATTTAAGAAAAATTATATTTATATCGTTTTACCCTTTAGTGTATTAATACATATGTGTGTGTTTGTGTGTGTGTGCGTGCGTGCGTGTGTGTATGTGTGTACGTATATACTAAACAGTATTTTTCTACTGCCTGTTCCTACCAAGCTAAATGTTCTAGCATAGTGAGTCTTTACACATTTCAACTGTTTCATCTTTATGCTTAAGTTGATTGTAAAAGTTCGCACTCTTTCAAACTTTCCTGAAAACATTTGACCGTACTTGATCCTTGTTCCTTGACAGTACCTTGAAAATAAAAAAGAGCTATATAGAATAAAGAGTTGCAATGGTATACATCACATACATTAAGATAATATAACTGCATAAGAGTAGGGCAAGATGGTCATCTCACATCAAGAGGGTTTTGGGTTCAATCCCAGCTGGAGTAGTCTGGGTACTTTCAGCGTGGAGTCTGCATGTCCTCCCTGTGTCCATTTGGGTTTACTCAGTGTACACAGGTTTCCTTCCACAGTCCAAAGACATACGTTAGGTTCATTGCTGTCTCTAAAATGTGTGTATATCCCCTATAATGGATTGGTTTTCACTGTGCTCTAGGATTGTTCCAGTTTTGCGCCCTATACCACTGGTTAGGCTCTGGCTGTGACCATGTCCACTATCAAGCAGATAAGAAAGTGAATGAATGAAATCATAGGCGTAATTAAAGAATTTCCCTAATTTATTCTGAATAGTTGGGATAAAAAACAGCTATCATTCCAAGGTCAGGAAATATACAGCTTCTTTCTACATTTCACCACTGGCAGTATTTGTTCATGGCAGTCTAGTCATCATCACATACATGACTAGTCTTAGTTCAAAATAATTTTCAAGCCTTAACTGACTGAAAGAACATCAATACACTGTACTACACTATGCAATGATAAGTTTTTGTGGCTAAACGGCATGAACAGGTTAAGCCCACAAGACGTTGCTTGTATCATATTAGGTCCCTTTTCTCTCTTACTTGTTCAAAACAACGCGGAATGAAAGAGGCCATTGTGTCTTTGTCGCAACAAGGCAATGTCCTCCTAAACAAACCAAAAAGAATCACAGTTCGGCCTCAATACAGTACGTGAGCTCAACCAACTTGAAAAACCTTTCTCTCAGAGCAAATTGCTGATGTATGTGTCCTATTTGGACAGGGAAAAAATGCAAAAACTTTTACCCATTTACTAGAGGCAAAAGAAAAGAATTAAAACCTTTGGTGTAAAGACCCTATTAGTCGCAGGGCTCTCCATTTGCATAATAGTAGCCTTATCCTTAAGCTTATAAGAGAAGGACGCCGTCTCAAGTCTCGGCGAGAAAGGGCCTTTTGGAACAGGAGAGGCCTAATAAGCAGCACTGTGCCTCTAGAAGCATGAGGAGAAAAATATGCAAACTAGGCTCCTTCTGGGCTTATAACAGACAGCAGTGCCTGTCTGTATGAGGACAGAGACATGGCATCAGGAGAAAGACAAACCCAGTTACACAAAGCCCTCAACCCATCGACAGCTGAAAGTGTGATCTAGATGCATGAGAATGTTCAGCAATAGCAATGCATTTCTAAGCTTCCTTCTTGATATAGAATGTTTGCCTTATGATTGTGTTACTTTTAGTTAGGTAACAAAACTTAAAAAAAAGTATTCATTTGGGAGGCTAAATTCCCAGGTGCTTCAACAATAAGTATTTTTTCAAAATTATTTTGCATGTTAGAATTTGCAAATCATTGCAAGACTTAACAGAACCTGTGGTTTTCAACTACTTTAAGCAGTCAAATATGACTGTTCCCCTTTTCACAACAACAATGTAGATCTGATAGCATATGCAAACTAGGCATGTTATGATTTCGAAACCAGGAAAAGTTACAGTTGTCATAAAACTTTGGGAGCTATGTGGAATTGCATGAATTTCTGTTGTAGGACTAATTGCGTATGAAGTGTAATATGGTCTTTATGCAAATACAGCAGTGTTGCTGGGGTTTTAAAGCACCTCACTGTCACTGCTGGAATGAAAACAGTCCACCAGTCAAAAATGTCCAGGCACCATCCTATGAGCACTGTGAAGGATCAGAGGATGATTAACACAAACAACAAACAACTGTCTCTGACATATACAAGGTGGAGCAATAAGGTGAAGGTCTCTAATCAAGTGTACAGTGAGTGAACAGTGTTTTAAAGCTCCAGCAGCACTGCTTTGTCTGCTCCAATCATACCAGGCACTTAAACCACAGTTGCTTATATTGTACTTTGTAAGGTTGTAACTGGTTTAAGTGTATCTGGATAAGAGCATGTGCTAAATCACCCTAGACTAGCTCAGTTTAAGATTGGCCATTTAAGATAAGATACTATTTTAAAGCTGCTTTGAGACAGTGCACCATTGTAAAAAAAGTGCTACATAAATACATTTGACTGGACTTGACTTAAATGTTTTAAATGTAAATTAAATGATGATTGAGTTGTGAATGTGTAGGTGATCTTTTAGTAAGATGTATTCTTAAGAAACATGATCTCATTTATGCCAGTCCACATTTGAACCAACATAGAGTGGACATCTGACAATTATAGCAAGAGTTGAGCCATAAAAGCAATACATTTAAATGAAACCAAGAAACTTTAAAGAAGAAAATAGGGGTTCAGATCCATTAACAAAAAACTAATATAAATGATAATGAAAATGATACAAGATGAGAATGACTGTGTCACTGCACAGCTCTAGAAACAACCCTGCCACTGTCTGCCCACATTCCAAAGATATGCACTAGGTCAACTGGCATATCTAAAGTGGCCCAGTGTGAGTGAACAGGTACAGCATATTGCAATTTGCAATAGACTAGTAGTAGTCCTGTTAAACATAGGCCCATCATGACCCTGACATGGATTAAGCAGGTATAAAAAATTGTAACTGTATTTATCATAATAATTAGGGGAAAATTCCAAATTAAATCACCCATAATTAAATATTTTTGTGAGCAGTGTATTTATATTTTTACAATGGAGTATTGTTCTCAGAGTAGCTTTACAATTTTAGATGCTCAATCCCAAATTTAGCAATCTTAGGGTGACAAAGAGAAAAACTCTTTAAATGTTATGAAAGAAACATAGGTAGACCAAGATAATTAATTAATAAATGAATGAATGTATGAAGACAATGGCCCAAAACACAAAAGTAAAAATAAATCATGCTCTAATTTCTCCTTAGCATCAGGAAGTCTGATTAGCAGCTATAAGTAACATCATTGCTTGTTTGTTGTAGCTCCAAATCAAATACAAGGGTTTACATGTTTTAGCTTGGACTGTCATCAGAGCACTTTGTATGTTATTACTTTAGCGATGATTTGATTTGTCTATTTATTTTGTTTCAAGTATATTGTACACATGATAACACTGAAGGCCTTCAGAAGTTAGATCATGTTTACTTATTTGCAAAGACATGGGGCTATTTGGGAAGGGTCTCATTTTTGTTTAAAAGTTGTTAACAGTTAAAACATCCATTGGTTCAATTTGATTATCAAATATCTTAAATATAAAAATGCGTATTTGTGTGGATGTAAGATGGGGAGTGTGTAACTGTACCTGTAGACTGGAGATGCCGCCACAGTATCACAAAGTTAAACTATCCCAAGCCAGGCAGGAGAAATATGCTGGAGCCACCCACTGTTGCACTCAATGAGACTGGGCTTTTGTCCCCCAATTCCCCTCACTTCATTACTGTCACACCGAGCAGATGGTGCCTTTCACAGATGTGGGAGCACACACACACACCCTCACACACTATATCAAGGGAAAACTTACACACTCACTCAAACTGTTCTGCCAGTTTTGTTCATCAGTGGAGCTATAATTTAACGTAGTTAGACTCAGACTAACACAGATACACACACACAACTAACCATACCTGCTCAATGATTTGCTGTACAACACATTGAGAGGATGAAATTTATATTTTGAAGCTTTGAACAAACTAAACTTTGAGAAACTCAATATTGGAATAAACTAAATATTGTGTTTTTAGATTTCAGATGATACTATTACAAATGGAGGCATACAGATTTAATATGGTATTCTGTCTCACATTTGCCCACAGATTGTGCAGCTGGGCCTGTAGATTCTGCACACTCATAGGTTGTCAAAGCTGGCCTCCCAGCTGGTCCCATAATTGCTTGATTGGCGATAAATGTGAAGACTAAGGTAGTGTTGCAATCTGGTGGAAACATTCCTGAGAAACTCTTGCTGTGCGTGTGAACATTATTCTACTGAAAAATGCCAGTCGAAAGCGCTGCAACATGAAAGGCAACATGTGGTCACAGGAGGTCATACACACTACTACTAAGGTGACTGTAATATGCTATGACTCCCCAAATCATCACACAATCATTTGGGGCAGAGTATTCCTCGTAAACAAATGCAGGATTGAAGTGCATACCACGTGGCCACCATAATTGAATTGACCGTCGCCAGATTCCAAAGAGAAACTAGATTTGTCTCTGAAGATAAAACGGTTTCGGTCCATAGCAGTTCAGGTTTTTCATTCAAGACACAAATACAAAGAAAGGCAACAGTGAATGGCTGTCAATGACAGAACACTTAATAGGTGTAAAATGTCTTTCTGCTAAGTGCCTGGAAATGGTCTGGGCAGAGAGTAGTGAAGGATCCATCTGTGTCTGGATGGTTGACAATGAAACTGTGTTAGCTGGGCATGCAAGTCAGCAGATCAAACGGTCCATGGAACCATTGCTTCCCAATCCAAAAGTAGTTTCTGAGAGGCTTTATGTAAGGTAGAGGAGGAAGCAGTTTTACACCCTCTTGTGGCAAGACCAAGTGACTAATCAGACTATGCTTGTAATCACTTACATATCTGCCTGAAAGATTACTGCATGCAGCAGTCTGACAATTCCTGTATTCACATTCTTACATTAGTTAGTTTTAAATTACAAAATTAATCTATGTAAAAAAATTATAGGAATAAAAAATTAACTCATAGTTTGATGTCATTTTATACCCTACATGTACTGTCTCAAGTGGTATATTCCTTCTATTCCATTCAGACCATACTGGCATGCTTTTCACTTGCAAGCTGATAAAGGAAGAAACAGCCCTGGATGTCAGTAAACTAATTAATGCAGACATGAAAAAGTTTACACTCCCTTAAGAAGAGAAAACACCTGCTATTGGTTGCAGATAGGCTGAAACAATATCAGCAAACATCTCCCTTGTCACACTTCGCCTTATCTAACCGAAAATCTGAGTGCAGATAACAGAGAGCTCACAACATGTTGTCCAGCACGTGCCTACATCCTAATGGCTACCAGGAGTAGAGCTTATATGGTACATAAAGTCAGAGTTGGTCCTTTTTATCTCCATCTGCCGCCTTTTCTTATCAGAATACAGTTAAACAGAGCAAAAGTGTAACTCATTTGCACATGCAATAGTGGGTTGTATTTCACAGAAAGATGGATGGAAAGTAAAGAATGCTTCTGTGAAGGAAAACACTTTCCCTGATGAAACCAAATGAAAAAGTATCATTTGTCAAGGTGTATGCTGTTATCTTTTTTAGCAGATGTATAGAAATATGAATGATGATTACTATCAGATTGCCAGAAATGTCTTTATGGGACTGATACTTTTTACTATTTATATGCTATATTTATTTGCTTCCTGATGCACAGCTATATGTATAGGTTCCTTCCACTTATTCTATAGCCCTTAATTCTTAAATCTTAATTTTTGCTTGGAGGATAAGTAGGATAAGGCTTGGTTGGTAGGAACGAAACATCAAGTACAAAACATTTCTATAGATAATCGTACCATTTTCTGGTAATTAACTTCCAATTTCCTGCTCAGTTTCAATTTGGGTATCAGATCTGAATTTCTGAGTCCCACATTAAGGATCTATGTAAAACTTTATTTTTTAAATCATAAAATATTTATAAACTCTGTTCTACTCATTGATACAGAGAGGCTTGTTCATGCCATTGCTTCATGAAGACTGGGTTATTGCAATGCACTTGGCGTCGCAAATATTCAGACGCTTTAGTACATTTAAATCTGTGCAGCCAGGATAGCCAAAAGAGTATAGAATTCACTTTTGATTGATTTCATATAGAACTGACTATACTACACTAACTATACAACTCTTCTTCTAACTTTTTAGTGTGTCCATAGAAATGCACCAGATTACGTTAAGGAACATCCTTTTGTGGTAAGACCAAGTGATTAATCAGACTTTGCTTGTAATCAATATTTCAAAATGAAATATCAGATAATGAAATATCCCCTAATTTTTGTGAACAGTGTAGTTTTATTTGAAAACTCAGGACAGGAAAAATCACTTCCTCCGACTTCCCAAAAGTAACCTGCATAAAGTGAGAAATGTAAATTTTTTTCAGCTGGCCTTCGCCATTGGAATGCCCAAAGTAAAAATGTAAAAGTGTTACACCCTTATTTATTACCAAAATGCCACCACAATAATACTCCAGTGACTCCAGAATCATATTGAAATTCAGAAAAGACTGAAAAGCCATTTGTAAAATTAGGACCCTGTACAATGCAATATTAGCTAAGATGGAAAACACAAGAAACTCATTCCAACTGTTTTAAAATGTCTATAATCCAACTGTAATGGCTTTAATGATTTTTGCTTCCTTTATTTTAGTCATCTAAAGGAAAAATACTGATGATCCTACAATACTTTTCTTTATGCAGGCAGTAATAAATCAAATGTTTTCATCATAAATTAATCCAACAATAATAAGTCTGATTAGGTGTGCGAGAAGTGAGGGTGTGACCAAATTCTTAGAGAACCAAATAAAATTAAGGAAAACACACAGAACAACCATAGAACTGAATAATACAAAAATACATTAAATAAAATATAAATTATACATTTTCTAAAACTAGTGATTATTTTTAAAACATTACTGAGATAAATAGTATAAAGGTCAGAACTGCTTTCTCATGCTATTACACTCAATAAGAGCTAATCAATAACACTAATCTGTACATACATACATCATTGCCTAAATGATGCACAGTATTGTTGTTACACTACAATGCACTCGGCACCTTATTTTTTAGATTGTATTTATTGTATAGTCTTTAAATTATATGTATCTGTATTTAAAGAGACACCAGAACCAGAACCAAATGCCTTGTGTGTGTAAACTTACTTGGCCAAGTGATTTCACTATTCTCTGCAATCCTCAGTGACTAGTAATGAAATTACAATCATCTTCCCACCAGTGGTGGGAACTCCAAACAATACATCTTCAAGAAAGAAAGGCCTCTGTGACCTGATCACTCTAACTACAAATTGACATTTATTGGTAAAACAAACTATCATTATTAGGAAGTCTCTTTATTCATGTACCTTTGGGTTCAGATGAATGGAATGCTCAAGGTACCTGGTTCAGTTCTCGCACTCTGCTCCTATTTTAACCCCATCTGCAATCTGCCACAGTAGCATCTGGTCAAGGACCTCCTGGAAGAAAAGAAGACAAATCTGACATTCTTGTAGTGGCAATGAGATTAGTTATCTCTTTTGTATTGTGCCACACAGGCTTGGGCCACCCCACACAGACAAATACATGCACACAGACAGACTGGGATTTTGAGATAGATCTGAGTCAAATTGAGAAGAACAGAAGGAGGTGATCACAAGAACAAGCGTTTCTTAATTTTTCATTTTTTTTTTGGCCTCACAGACCCAAAACTATTGAGAAGTACTACAGAGATGTTTGTCACATTGCAGTGTAATTTCATGTATGTCAAGTAACAAACATGTCTCTTAAGTAGGGTATTTTTGTGTGTTTTCTACAAAATTATCCTCAAACTCAACATTTATTTTCTGGTTCCTCTTAGCTGGTTGAGTGGAATAATACAAAAAGAGTCACACATCAGAAACAAGAAACACATGCATTTACAATTAAATCCATCAAGATGTAAAAGGTGAAGACTAGCAGCACTCTCACTAAAAAAACAAGACTAGGCAAGTTTCACACAACCACCACCAGCTACACCGCATGCAAATGTCAACGAGTCGAGTTGTTAAAACTGGTTTGGTCTTCTGTATCTTTTTTGCTGAAATAGGAGTCAGCTTTGTTCTTTGTGGGGGCATTCATACATCTTATGTGTATCTTAACAATGTAATGCAGATATATCTTTCCCAGCCATTATCACAAAGACATAGACAGAATAGCTCAAAGACCACATGAATTAGGAGGCAGACTTTGAAGCAACTACAACACAAATACAGGTGATTCTAACACAGTTTCATATTATAGTGACTGCCAATTAACAACTTAATTATAAGTTATATGAAAAAAGTGTAAACCTTATCAGATTGCCAAGTAGTCAAATAAATATGGGCCTAATTAATATGACCTGTATGCTTAAAAGAGATCAAGTTTTAGTTGATATTGAGTACACTGCTCAGAGAAATTTCGAATGAATAGAAAATGAATCCCACAAGAACTGCTGAACAATCTGATCCTGTCCATGCCCCATCACTGTCAGGGTGTTTTGGCAGTCTTGGGTGACCATACACTCTATTGAACAGTCAATGTGTAATACTCTCATCCATGAATATATCACTTGATCCTCAATCAAGATAACTGAGTTTGCATTTCATTTTTCAGATTTTCTGATTACATTGTGATTTTACTTTTCTGATTACATCAAATCAAATGCTTATTTTTTAATTGCTTCATATTCATTTTTAAATATCCCCTAATTTTTGTGAGCAGTGTATGAACTGAAAAAAAAAACAGCTCATAAGTCTAGAACCATGAGAGGTAGCAAACAAGAAGAGAATAAAATGTACATGTGACAAATATTGTTGTAAGTCCTACTACATATAAACAAGGTCTAAATGTGTGACGACTTCAGGTACCAGCTCAATTGTTGCTAACTGTTCACGAGCTTCCAATCTAAAATTGCTCGTATTAGAATGTATTTTTAAATAGCCCTCAAATAATAATATACAGTATTATTATCAACGGTACAACAACAATATAGAAAAAGTTGGGAAAACAGTGTGTTTTTTAATATATTTTGGCTTTTATTTAATAACAGAAAGTTTGAAATCAATATATTTCACGTTTTGTCAGGTGAACCTCATTTCATTTCATGCCAGCAACTAGTTCCAAAAGAGTTAGGATGGGGACAATTTAAGGCTAATGAGTTTTTTAAATATACTTAATTATGAGATTAATGTGTATCCACAAAATGCTGAGTCTTTGTGGTACAAAGATGGGCAGATGATATTCAGTTCAATTTCCCTCTATAGTGTATAAGGTCAATTTAATCTGAAAGAATTTAAAGGGAATGGAGCAAAGGCACTTTGCACTAGAGTCTAAACTGAATTTCTGTCTTTGCCGATCCCTCAAATCAGCAAGACCATTTAAAGTTCACAATATATGGTGGACCAACATGGTACTACAATACAACAATGGTGAGTCACATTTCAACATTTCAACCACTCAGTGTCATATGGGATCCAGAGCCTATTTAAGAAGAACAAAGGGTACATAAGTCATCATGCCCTAAATTTCCCTCCCTTATACACAGCCCATCATTGAAGCATGCTATGCCCCACTTGGTTGGATAGACACCACCCACTCTGGAATAATATGAAACACATATTGTACTGTATGTGTAAAAATGTACTGTATACACAAAGAATTAACTAAACACACAGTATAGCTCAGGACATACATGAATTTCATCAAGGTGAAAGTGGTAGCAATACTGTCCGAACCCAGTGTGAGTTCCAAAAATTGACACACTTGAGGTAAAAACCATCTCAGCATTCATATAACTTACTACATAAAGTGCAGAACATGATATTAAAAATGTATTAGCACCTATTGCATATGTTAATGAAAAAACAGATAAACTTGTACATCCTGGTATGTATTTTATAGACACATGTTTAATCTATGTGTTCCACCTTTATCATAGCAAAATATGTTCTGGTTATTTAATTCTAACAAATACAAATGTCTTACATAAATGGCTTACATTTTTACTTTGCCTAACGTTTGGGTCTGCCCAAAACTTTAGATACACACTCTTATGCCCCCTGTAATAGACCTGAACTCTGGCCAGACTTGATGGAGCAATAGGAGAATAAAAATGGAGGGGGATTTGGGTTAAGCCTTTATTACCTTTAAACAGGAGTGAAGACATACGCTCTGCTGTTAACGTGCATGGCACCTGTTTTAGTGTTGACTTCCTGTCGCCAATATCTAATCAAAGACCACCAGTAAATGACTCATGCTGATAATCATATCATAGTGGAATATTTTAAAGACTGTGGTGCTCGGCACAGCCTGTTATCCATAAGTGTGGTGTCCAGACTGTCTATTATTTACACAGGACAGGCAGGAGGTAAACAAGACCCATACTGTTGTAGTGTCTAAATATATGGAGTGGGCTGTATTGTCGTGCAAGGAAATGAATAACTATTGTATAGCAAGCCAATACAGACTAAACAGCCAGATACATTATATAGCCTAAAGTTGTTGGACGAACAAAACTTCAATATCAGTATAATTTCAAATAAAGCTTGGAACATGTACTGCGAAATCAGCCACAGATGTTCGACAGTTTGTCCAAACTGACAGTTTCCATTCCAATTAATCTTAAAGTTGTCTCAATCAAGACCAGCCAATTTCTGTAGTTGACCATTTCTTTATGGACTTTGATTTAGGAATGCAGGGCAGAGAGATTCTGGGTAGGTGAACATAGATGAAAGTAGGCAACCCCTGGCAAAAATTATGGAATCACCACTCTTGGAGGATGATCCTTTAAATGTATAATTTTGTAGAAAAATGTTAATCACGGAGACGTGCCACAAAACCTTTTTTTCAAATATTCCAACCTTTTGGCATTAAGAAGACAATAATAATATAATTGTTGTAATCAGTCACAATTGTGTTTTTGGATCAAGTGAGGAAAAAAATATAGAATCACTAAAGTCTGAAAAAAGTATTATGGAATCACTCTGTAATTTGCAGTTCCAAAACAAACAGCTGCATCAAAATAAATCTGCCAATTAGTCATCAGTTTAAAAAAGTGCTCACACCTTGAAATGCTGCTGCACAAAGTGGATTGACATGAATCATGGCTCCCACATGAGAGATGTCAGTAGAAACAAGAAGGTAAATCATCAAAGAATGTTGCATAAGATGTTGGTTGTTCTCAGTCAGCTGTGTCTAAAATCTGGACCAAGCACAAACAAAATGGGAAGGTTGTAAAAAGGAAGCATACAGGTAGCCCAAGGAAAACATCAAGGCGTCAAGATAGAAAACTTAAAGCATTGTGTTAAAAACAGAAACTGTACAACACAAAAACAGAAAAGAACAAGGTAATAGTGGGCTAAAGTAAAGCAATCATGGACTGTGGAATTGCGAATCTGCATTGGGCAAGGAGATGATGTTTGTTTGGTAAAACGACTGCCTGAAGAAAACATGCAAATTTCCACAGACATTGGTGTTATGGGGCTGCATGTCAGGTAAAGGCATGGGGGAGATGACAGGGACCTATCCTAAATGTTAATTAAGTAAATACTTAAAAGTATATTAAAGAAATAGTCAAATAAAATTAATAATATTATATAAATCAATAATAATACTTAAGTTAGTACTCAAATAAATAACAAAATAGATTTTAAAACAAAAATATTTTCCTCAGTGGGAGGTCCTAGGAGGCACATCGTCTCTTAGTGACCAAATGATGGAGGGAGTTACTGCACTCTAGTGGGACTGGGTTCTGTTGACAAAGACCAGTAGAGTGATGCTGAGATGGTGAAACATCTAAGTGTGTGGTGCTGGAACTAGTACTGGAACATCACCTCAGAGAGAAAAAAGAAAATGTAGTTACTTATAGGTCAGGAGCACAGAGTCTATTATCCATTACTGATGCCTTGTGCAGCATGAAGCCCCAGCAGCACTAACTATAGCAGCATAGCTAAAGGGACAGAACCAGGAGTTAACACAGCCAAGAGGCAAGAGCCAACCTAAGCCATGTGTCATAGTCTAAATCTAACTACAAACCTGAGTAAATAAGAATGTTTTTAGCATAGACGTAAACTAAAGTGGGAAGTTTATTAGTTAAGTCCATGCCAGTCCATAGAGAATTCAAGCTGTTAGAAAAGCCAGAGGTGCAGTGTTTTTTCATGAGATCATGATTTCATGACACAATTGCGAATGACTAAAGCAATTTTATATACAGTGCATCCGGAAAGTATTCACAGCGCTTTACTTTTTCCACATTTTGTTACGTTACAGCCTTATTCCAAA
>JAVSBV010000029.1:5277770-5288432 GCA_033117975.1 Parotocinclus spilosoma | reverse complement strand
AGAATTATAAGAAAAACAGAGACAAAAATACAGAGAGAGGGAAAAGAGTGTGAAGTTTGCTACCACCAAGCCACTCGCTCTGGAACCACATCAAAGTGACAGGAATGTCCAATCAGATTTGTCTTACAGGCATTACTTGATGAATATGGTGAAGCCATGGCACAAAAGGGTCTTTGTGGGGGCCTGGAGCGGAGGCCATTCACCGCCCCAAACAGCCAGCCAGAGTGGAAGTAAATGGCCAAAAGGCCCTCACCGAAAAAAAAGCAGCCAAACTTGGGCAAGCACAATAGTCCATGCAAATGACAGAAACCTTCCCGCCCCTTATGGTCTAGGGAGAGAGCGAGGAAGAAATTCCCCTCCTGAGTTAGGTCGCTTGAAGTTTAGAGCTCTTTTCAGTGGCACTGAGCAGTGTCAGCTGAACGTATTAGACTGAGCACATTCAAACCCTTTCTTTTTTTAGTCTAAAGAAGATTTTTCTTCTTTAGAGCTAGAAGTCCACTGACTTTTTTGTCAGCATGTGCAGCCAACCGACAGTGTCACAGAAGCGGAATGGCTTTCTACTGCAGGAAAAGCATTAAAATAAAACCAGATGCAAGAAAGAAAGTTGCTGTGCACATTATTCCCTTGTAGACACAGGTTTAAGAACCGAGTTTGAAATGTGTTACTATTTCTATGTTTTACCAAGGTTTAGTGGGTGAAATGATTAACCGGACTAGCATCAAGAATAACCTATTGGGATAGGCATTCATAACTGCTCATTTGCGAATACACTAAATGTTGCACTTTAAAGAATGTGCATTCTTTAATGTGGTTATAAGTCTCTGAAACATTGCTGTGGTTGTCACCAGCAACTGATCCATTAATTTTGATTTTGTTTTTTTTCACTGCAAAAAGATTGGCCTAGATGCGCTTGGATAAAAATAAGATATAATAATAAGATACAATATTATAAGATATAATATTATCTTAAAATGAGTCTTTCTTTTTTTATACCCAATTAACACTTTAAATATTTGATGAGATAGGAATTGATGGTCCATGGGTCTTACAATAATTATGTTTTTGATGCACCTATTAGCTAACAATTAACATGTACTAAGCCTGCCTTTGAACACATATGTACGTATTCCCACAAAATGGTGACTTGTTTTTCAAGCACCAACGTAACATTAGTGTGTATATTTAAATCATCTGTGGAATCTCTACTGGTGCAAGAAAAATGCTGGAGTCTAGACTTTCAAAAGCATTGCCTCTGGAGATCAACACCCAATTAGTAGTTTAACAAATTCACTATGTTCACGTATTTTTGTAAAAATTTTGAATTTTGTATTTTTTGGAACAGATTATCACCGACACTTGCTTTTAGTGTCCCACACTGACTTATTTGTGGCCCTTAAAAATCTGACCATATCCTCTGGTTGATTTAGATAATGAATTATTCAACAGCATGAATAAACTGGTTTAATTACTATTAAGTTTAGATAATAAAATGTGTTACTGATATTTACTATGAAAATACTTGAACTGCAGTAAGACCAAGTGCCACTAGGAATGCAACAGTGTTTTTGACAGAACTGAGCAATTTACAATATGATCTGGTCAGAGAGCAACAGCTAATGAACCTTTGTTTTGGTTTGGGGCAGTAGACAATAAACAACCACATGCCAGAGTCTGCATAAACAGGTTATATATGTGCCAAAGCTACCAAAGATCAGTAGATAAAATATGATATGACAATTGTGACAAAACATAGAACATGATAGTGCTTGACTAGAATTTTCTTTAATAATTAAGCCGTGACTGGGTGATTTGTGTTAAAGATATGTGCCCATTGTTGGTTTTGTAAATACTGAAGGTTGTATAATGGGATGAGTTATTGCTGACCTAAATGACAGGTCTGGAGTTCACAGGCACGAGACACTGGCCAATAGCAGTGATCAGCCAATACGGGGCACTAAGTGCAGGCACGTGGCTTTGCACCTGCTTACAGAGCCATCAGTGAGTGTAAAGGGGGTGATGGGGATAAAGGGGCGCTGGGCTTTATGTCAAAGTGTGTGGCTGAATTATTATTATAATGTTTTGCTATAAATGTTATTATTTTGCATGTATAATTATTGTATACTTGGTTATTTAATTATTTGTCCTATTTCAGTAGCTTGTGCCCATGCTCAAATTAATCCCAAGAATAAATAATATGTTAAATTCCTGGGAATAACTCAGTCCTGTGTTACTCACCGCTATGAATAAGTGGGTGATTTAGCATTTTATAGACATAGATTACTTCTCCAGAATGAATGCTGTTTTTCATATATAGCGCAATGGACCTGTAAATGGGTCTAACCCTCTTCTACAGGGTCATGTTATGAGGTCCCTGTTCTTTTATTGCTCTCATTTCATATGCAAACGCCTGCAAGTGAAGTTTATGTCATTATTTCATTTCACTGCCACCAGGCTGTGTTTACAATGGACATGCGCTATAATATGCAAAAAAAAAATCTAGAATGAACACAAACAAAATTATTCAATAGGGTTTTATAGCAAGAGCAGTTTTTAAGAAAGTGGAACAAAACAGCTGGAATGGAAATGAAAAATGGAAGCATACTGCAGCTACCTTTATCTAACTTTATCCCATGTGTTACATACCATGGTATTTAGAGTCTCTCTCCACTCCCAGCACCACCAAAGTGCTATTATTTCAGATGTTATAATAAGGGGCAAAATTATCCATTTTCAATTTGTCTAGGGGCAAGAACCACAGAAAAGCTGAGCCCAGGAAAAAAATGTACTGTCAAATTTCATAGTAAAATTGTAACATGATTTACAGTTTTATTGTGAACTTTCACAGTTTGACCATAAAGTTCAGTTCTAGTATGAATATCTGATGGTAATTCATCGTTCCACTGTCAAATTTCATAGGACAACTATAAAATTGGTTGATTATGAACTGACCACAAATTATTTCACAGTTCTACTATGGATTTTTATGGTAATTTGGTTACTTAGTTATGTGGTTACTTAGTACTGTCAAATTATGCAATGATGTCCTGCCTCATCATTGCATAAGCATAAACAACATAAATAGTGCAATTGTGTTAAATTGGAAGAACGAGTGGCTTAACTGGTGAAATTACAGGTCTTATCGGTAGATTTGCATGTGCAAATTCAAGCAAAAAATCAGATGGTATGTATAAATAGCAAGAATTTATTTATATATAAAAATATTTGACACAAAATACGGCATATCTGTTAAAATGGCATATATGTACAATTTCATAGTCTACAAGTGCATACATTGAAAAACCTGTTCAAACATCATTTCTAACAAGTAATGAGTTCTATCACATCCTATACAGGGTTAAACAACAACAACAGCAACAGCATATTTCGAACTAGTAAATCAGCATGGTTGTTGTCACACAGAGGCACTGTACATTTCTTTGCTCGGCATACAAAAATAAATCTTCATTCTCATAATTATTAAAAATACATACCAACGTAGTTCCCTTTTTAGGTCAACAACTTATTCAATCAGACAGGCTATGCAGCAAAGGCTAGCACACTACTATAAGTTCACAAGTATCAGCGCTGTGCACCGCGCATGCGCACCACCTATGTTCGACCGCTGCCCTGTTGGCTCAAAACAGTTCACACCACTAGCTGCTATTTATTGTGAACGGATAGATTAAATCGGCAAACGACATGTTCGGTAATTGCACTTTTCAGCTCTGTTGCGTGGAGGCTTCCTGAAGATATTTTCCCCTCGGACCTTTGAACGGAGATGATGTTGCTGAACTGTTTCTCTCACATAAAGAACTCGATGTGTCTGTCACCTGAAGTCACAAAGCTGTGGTGGTAAAACGGCAACGTGTGGACTGGAGTTGATGCTAATTTTGGGAAGAAGGAAAGCTTAACCCTATCCAGTGAGCACAGAAGTTTAGGCGCAGGTCGTGGTCGAGGAGAATAGTCTTGTATATGCGCCAAAACGCACGCGTATGGTCACTCGGTGCTCAGTAGGAAACCTTTGCCTGACTTTAAAGTCATCAGACTTCATCAGTATCTGTTAAACCACGTAGTGAAGTCTAGCAGCTCCTGATCTTCGGAGCTCAGGTGCTCGTAACTCCCGTCGTCCGACGAATAGGATGAATGAGGAGACTCCGGGTCTGCGGAGTAACTGTTGGACAAGGTGGGTGACGGCACCCCGCACTGAAAAGCGGCTGAAATGGCATCGTGTTCGTCTAAAAGTTGCTGGAGCGCCCGTATGTACTCCACAGCCGACCTCAGTGTCTCCACTTTGCTCATCTTTTTGTTGGCCGCTCCGTTCGGGACGTGCTGGCGTAACGTCTGGAAGCCCATGTTGACCTGCTTGACCCGGTTCCTCTCTCGTTCGTTGCGGCGCGCCACGGCTACCGGTTGCTGCTGAGGGATGCTGTATCCCAGGCCGTTGAAGGTGAGTCTCCTCTTGCAGCGCAGAAGCTCTGGGGAGCTGGAGCGTTGTCTCTTCAGGATTTTGCACTTGCTCTGACTGCAGTCTCCATTGGAGAGCGCGCACTCCACTGCGCTGGCATGTCTGTCCGCGCGTGCAAAGGGGCTCGACCCATGGGTTTGCGTTTGCGTTGTCATGTTACTGGCCTCCATCTCTTGGCGTTCGTGGGGTTTGCCAGAAAAGCTGCGCAGGAGTTCCACTTTCGCGTGTCTTTCGCGTGCGCTCCAAGTGTCGATTGCCCCCCTACCACTTTGCTATCTGATCCAAACTTTGGCAGCACTGGAGCCTTTTTGAACACGCGTCCTTCACCCCACCCACTGCCAAAGACGCACGCTGCTATACGAGTCTCCGCCCCGCCGCGGGGATTGCGGCGCTGTGCTGCGCTCAGACTCGGCGGGTCAGACGCGTGGCTGCACAAGCCTCAATAAACAATCCGTCGCTTTCAGTGCGCCAGCGCACGCTTCTCTCATTTACATTCCAATATCTCCATCCTGAAAGCCCATTGGTGGATGCAAACGCCTTGCAAACTAGAAAGAAAGAGAAAGAAGGAAAAAAAAGTGAATAGTTTTGCTGCTTTGAAATGCTTTGTATTCAACAATGTACTATTGGAGAGAATACAATTTACGGCTTCTTCCCCCCTTTCCCCTCCTAAACAGCACAGGCGTTAAATCCAAAATAGCAAATGGACTAAATACCGAGGTATCCAAGGTGCTGCTGGGTTGTAGAAAGTGAATGTTAGGCGTCCGGCCGAAAGTGTGCGCGCTGCAGATTCTCCACCTTTCTGCATTTGTTAAAACAACAACATTAAATTACAGAAAAAGAATGCATTGTCTGCAAATATGCAAGTATCATTCTGTTATTAAACTTTATAATATTTAGGATTAAATATCAAATTGTGCTCTTATGTAAACTATTTCCAACGTTTTATGTAAACTTAAAGCATTAAAACAAAGTAAACTAAATAAATAATCATTTCTTTTATAGACCCAAAAAAGAAAGCGCTGCACAAAACGCTGGAAAATGAGTAGAAAAGGACTTACAAAAATAGTTTAGACAAAAGCTCATATTTTGTTCCTGGGAAAGCTCCTGTGATTAATAGCTTATATTTTATTATATTATATTTATATATTATCCGTGTTTCGTTTTAGCCTTCATCAAACTCATTGATTTACTCCTCATTGATTTACTTCTCCCTTAGTATTCACCTTACTTCTTGAGTAAAAGCGTCACTTTGAGCGTTATTAGTATAGGTGTATTGCGACATCTTTTGGCCAGCTGAAGGTGTAACTGACTTGTTGCTTTGTTATGTCAATACTTGTCAGACATCTTTGCAGGGATTCAACTCACATTTTTTACGTTAAGGCCTTATACTAAAAATAAAGCAAAAAAATGAAGTGAAGTACCCAGTACAACATAATGAGAGAGCAAACACAGAATTTTAGAAATATTTGCAAATTTATTACAAATTAAAACTAAACTTTTGCATGGACGTACGTATTCAGACCCTTTGCTAATTCCCATGAAATTGAGCTATGGTGGCCTCCCATTTCTCTTGCCATGAGCAGGAAGCAACTGCCTGTAGAGCTCAGTGACACATAATTGTGGCACATACCTGGAGAAATATATAACAACTCTCTGCTGCACTGAAAGTTTCCAAGAGCACAGCTGCCTCCATAAATCCTTAGTACGAGAGGAGGAAACCTCCAGAAGGTCAACTGTCACAGCAGCACTCCCAATGTGAGCTTTAAGGGAGAGTGGCTAGACAGATGCCTATTATTAAAAGATAGAGCCTGCATGACATTTGCCAAAAAGCACCCAAAGTACCCTCAGAATTGTGAAACAATGTTATCTGGTTTCATGAAACTATGATTTACCTATCTGGCTCCAATTCTAAGCATCATGTCCGAAGGAAACCAGGCACAGCTCATCACCCAATAGCGATACAGTGAGGCATGGTGGTGGCAGCATCATGCTGTGGGGATGTTTTTCAGGAGCTGGGACAGCGAGACTGCTCAGGGTTGAATGGAGCAAAGTACAGAGATATATTTAACAGAAACCTGATTCAGACCACTCTGGACCTTAGACTGGCCGAAGATTGATCTTCCAGCAATACATAGCACACAGCCAAGACAACACAGGAGTTGTTTCGGGACAACTTTGTGAAAGTCCTTGAGTGTCCCAGCCAGAGCCCATACTTGAAACCAGTAAAACAGCTTTGGAGAGACCTGAAAATGGCTGTTTACTGACAGAGCTTGAGAGGTTCTGTAGAAAACAATAGCTAAAAACAATCCCCAGAGCATATCAACAAAGACTGGATGCTGTACAAATATGTCAAATGTGCTTGAACTAAGTAAAGGGTTCTGAGTAAAGGGTCTACATATGTTAATGCAGAAATGTATTTTTCTGTTTTCGATAAATTTGCAAAAGTTCCAAGGGCTTGTCCAGCTCTATTTGAGTAACTGACTGCCTCCTAGAATATCCTCCATACTCTTATGACTGTGCTGGGAGACACAGCAAATCTATCAATGGCACATATACATTTGCTCTCCTGCAGAATTTGGACTACCTGTGTAACCTATTTAGGGTCCACGTACATCATCATGGTAATAGCAATTATTCTGACCCTAGCCATCTTCAAGACTTGTGAAAAATCAGCCAGAAAGGTCGAGGAAGGACAAAATATCAATGATCTCCACCTATTAACCATACTTGTGTTGGTATATACATATATATTAATCCAGCAGGGGGAGGCAGCAGTCCGGCAGTAAACGTTCAACCAGTATTTTTACACTGCCAACAAAGAACAGGTCATATTTCATTATGGAATATATCATATTAAATATATCATAATTTTTCACTTCTGTTGTTTTCCTCTTGCAGTTTAGGAACTTTACCACTGTTTGTCTCCAGCCATCACACAGTTCAACTGATTTTCAGTATAAAGGTTATAAATAATGAAGTGAATTAAATCTCAATACAACCCTACAGATGACTTCTGAAATGTCTATGTAACTTTGTGTTTTATCTGAATCAGCAAATAATGAAAATATGACTTTTTAAATAAAAGTATCGTAATTAACCATAAAATCTGTTTCTATTTACAGATGCTGTTTGGGTGCATTTTGTTCAGGAAACAGCATAGTGAGTATACTAGGATTTAATTTAGGAAGATTTAATAAAGATTTAATAAAAATAAAAATTTAATGTCAATGCTTCAATACATTTTGTTACATCTGTGGCGAGAGGTTCAAAAATGCACTATGACTGTAATTATTACAGTGCTGATATTTCTTTGTACATATTAAAATAAACATTAGCAGCTTCTCCCACACATCCTAAAACTAGCTAAAGAGAACCCAGACCAAAAATATATACTTATTTCTATATTGAGGAAAATCATTACTTCAATATTACATCTCTGTTAGTGACAGAAGTACGTGGCTGTATAGAATAAAAAGTTCATTTGAATTAATTACTTTGATGTTAGGTGTTTTTAATTAGATGAGTAGGTTCTATAAAAGAACTTTCTCGTCAGAAAAGGAGCTGTTGATCATCATTAGTATGAAAAGGGTTACAAAACACATCGAACGAGTTTGGACCTCACAATTATACATTCAGACATATTGTCTAAAAAGTGAGGAAATGCAATACCTGTTTCTCAGCTGAGTAAACCACTGCACACCAAAAAGAACATAGTGGCACACATGGCGGACATAATGTAGATCACTCTCCTGAGGGACAGGAGGGGGAAGGGCAATCATGAAAGATCATGAAATCACTGGCTATTAGTACAAAGGAGATGCTGCGGATTCCACCCATGTCGAAATGCAAGTGGTTGCAAAAATCTTAATTGTGTATTAAATGTGTGCTTCTCGCATCCGTATTCACGATTTGTCAAAAATACCTCATCTCACCGAGGTGTTTCCGACCTGGGAATAGATTCTTGTCTCATCATTCCTAGTACCATGCATAGTGGTATTCCCTTGCTGATCTTTGGACTTGTTTTACTCTGATTCTTGCCTGCAGTTTTCAGAAAAAAAACATGTTTATTTTTAAAAATCCCCTAATTTTTGTGAGCAGTATGTTTACCTTCTGTCCTTTTTCGCCATTCTGGGTAGCATTGATGCAGGAATACCCTCAACTCTATGATGTTTTCTTGAAGATTCTCCTCCCTCTACATATTTGAGTGGGTGAGAGGGTGATGCCAGTAGGAGGGGGCCCCAACTGCATTGAACCAGCCTTGGGGGGACCAACTTGCAAAAGGTCAGGAACCCCTGATGGTTCAGGACAGGTGTGGGCTTGCCATCAATACTGGTATAATGAATTCTGAATTCCGGAAAATATTCCTATAATAGTCTGGAAAATATTACGACATCTGTTCGTCAACTGTAACTCAAGAAAATGTGAATCACCATTATATCATATGGATCAACAACCATAAGTCGTTCTACCAAAGAATGGTTAAAGAAGAATTAGGTTAATTAAGTTGATGAAGTTATTGTTTTCAAAGTCGAGTCAATGCCCTGACCATAATTCAATAGACATGTAGAGGAAACAGTTTACTGTATGTGAGGAAACCCAACAACATCTCAGAGTTGATGCTGTTTGGTAAAAAGAAATGAGCTAAACCCTTTCCATGCTGATGTGCAGGACTGATCACCCGTTACCAGAAATGTTTAGTTGTGGTTTTTCCGCTTAGTCGGGCCAGAATCATATTTTTTTTCTCACAGATATGAAACTTAGGATCACTTTCATCAATAGTTAAATGGAGGATGAACATTTAGACTCCTTAGAGAAAGCTTCTTCAAAGAACTGCAAAAGGACCAACTCCGCAACTCTGAAATTATTTATATGTTTAGATAGACGCTGTCTATTAGAATCTTTGCTTTTTCAGTAAATAACAGTTTAGTTGTCCAGTGTTTTGTAGCCATAGAACATACGTGGAAAGCAACAAGATTTTGTTTATTGCCATTTCATTTAATCCGAAATGTTAAACACTTCATAATGCTTGAATCAAATTAAAATATTCAGCAGAGCAGTTGAGAAGTAACTTAAGTTCTCAGCTGGGATTCACTGGCAGTTTACAATCAACTGACCTTTTTTCTTCTCTTCACAATTTTCCATTCATGAGCTTGGGTCCCATCCCAAATTTGATGGGAACAAACAGAAAGACATTTTCTTAGTATACATAGTTGGGCATTTTGGGTAGTGTGTGGATAATATTGTAATGCTGTGCTATTTGCACACTGCATAAAATCATTGCACAGGTTGAAAGCTAAAAAAAGAATGTAGACCTAAATATCTACTGACTAATTTTACGAAGTAAATGAAAGTCTCTATGAATCTGACTCTCTAGTTCTCATTACAGCTGTGAGTACTTCTCTATATTGCTGTAAGTTTTGTATGCAAGAGAAAAGGGATCTGAGAGCGGTTTACTACGGGGATAAAACTGAGGGACCCCAGTTAACATCAGGTCTGTGCACGTTGTGGCCAGACACTTAAAGTGAGCTGTAAGAGGGAAGTGGACCAACAAGAATCATTTCCTCTTTCCACAGGTTAACATAAGCAACAAATGCAAGACCCAAGACATATGGCACCACAAGCACAGCTGCAGTTTAATGAAAAGGTTTTTACAAAATGAAATAAGTTTTTCCCCCGAAAGATATATGGGCACAGCTAGAGAGGTACACACCTGTTGATGAGATGATGTGTCACAGAAACCATTGCATCATACACTTGTTCTTTGGAGGATAGAATGTTTCCCATCAGAAGAATGCTACAGAACGATAAATGAAAAGGAACTATGTGTGTTAAATTTAGTTGTTATAACATAAACATAAACAGTAGTGTTTTATGAGAAAATATTTCGATTATTTGAACTTACAGGTTTATATACCACTGCCATTACCCTGCATGTAGAAGACTGTTGTACAACATGGTGTTTAAAGCTGTTTTTATAATTATGTTGCTACATATCAAAACATTCATACCCTAGTATTGAATAGTATTGTTTGGTTAAGCTGCATATATAGATTTCCACTGTCATTCAGGTAAACACATGCAGTAAGAGTGGCCTGATTGTAACAACAATGTACTATCTATTTTTGCCTGTATGATCATTGCCATGGGAACTCATTTTAAGTATTACACAATGTTTGAATATATTATCTGAATATATC
>JAVSBV010000029.1:5238234-5277670 GCA_033117975.1 Parotocinclus spilosoma | reverse complement strand
TACATCACAAACACTTGCTGTCTTGGTCACAGATGCTCCAGCAAGACGTCCAACAACTTGTCCTCTTTTGAACTCTGGTACGTCACCCATAACGTTGTGCGCATTGCAAAATTTTAATTTTAATTAAAACTGTGCTCTTACCCTGCTAATTAAACGTTCACACTCTGCTCTTACTGGTACAATGTGCAATTAATAAAGATTGGCCACCAGGCTGGTCCAATTTAACCATGAAACCTCCCACACTAAAATGACAGGTGTTTCAGTTTCATGGTCCAACCCCTGTACATAGTACGGAACGGGGTCCATTTTGGCTACAACCCACAGCTTGGAGTCTTTCACTGCGCCAAGAAGTGAAAACACGATGAATGGTGTTCAAAATGATCCAAATCGTTTAGATTATGAATGCCCTGACCTTACAGGCCTAATCATAATGTCAACGTTTTCTTAACGTCGTGATTTATTGCATTTTAATGCATTCGTGCAGCCTCAGGGCAGTGGTGTTGCAAGAGAGGGGAGTCACGAGTTGTTTTTGGGCAGCAGGGTGCATTTTTGTTCAATGACTTGCCTAATAAGGGGACGCACACCCCTCCGTGAAGCTTTGTTTTGTTTCCTATGCGCTGTAACTGCATGTTTATGTTGACGGATCGTTACTGATTTGCTAAATAAAGACTTGCAGGATTGAGTGCTGTTGACGGTGATGTTTTTGCTGTGGGTGTTTTCTCAGCAGTCGGTGCGGCAGCATGTTTCCAGAGCATCACGAGCTTTCCAAAAAGAATGTGCTGCGTGTCGTAACCCTGCAGCTCTGGAGATTTGGCCGGTGAGAAAGTAGGACGCGTGTGGAAGGAATTAAGGATGTTGTCGCTGTTTGTAGTTAGCGTGCAAACGGACGAGCCTTCTGTTACGCTATCGACGGTGTGGAGGAGACTGCAGACGATATGCAAACGATAAACTGAGGGTGAGTTATGGGGACAGGGCGCAGTAGCAGATTTACCAGTGCCCCTTCCAGGCAGGTGGCGTAATGGTAGCCTCGGCCCATGATGAGAACGCTCTTCTGCTTGTAGAGCTCAACGGCCAGCTTTTGGATCTCCTCATCCAAGCTCAGAACCTCCTTTATAAGATCTACAGAGAGAATGAGAGAGGGGGAGAGAGAGAATGTTTTTTCCTGGCATATCAGATTTCTTCGTAAAGAACACAGTATTCTCTGTTTGAAGCCATATCTGAGAGAGTACTCAGACTTTTAACGTTCTGAACTGCTCATGTTGCTGAAAACATATTGGTTCTGACACAATAATCGAGCCGAGCAGCCATGTAACTGTGGCAGAACCACGATAAAATTATTTTATTACATATTATACAACAGCTCCTGTGAATCGGAGGTCAGAAAACGGCAGCTCCTCGCAACGGTTATACCCGCCAGACAGTTCAGGTACCAGTTGCCTTCAAAACTACCTTCATTTGTTTACATTTACAGCATTTAGCAGATGCTTTTACCCAGAGCGACTTCAAACAACTCTTGGTTAAGAGCCTTGCTCAAAGACCCAGCAGTGGCAGCTTGGCAGAGGTGGGACTCGAACCCTGAACTTTCCGCCCTATAGTCCAGTACCTCGACTACCAGGCTACCACAGTCATACTCGGTTAATTCTTTTTGGCAAAGATTTAAAGGGATGGACCAACTGAGGCTAAGCAGTGGGGGTGCCATTTACTTTCTACGTCTCAATAACACTCGGAAAAAATATTTAATATTTATGTCATTCAGCAGACGTCCTTATCCAGAGCGACTTACAATTAATACCGTCTTACAATCCAAGCAATTGTGGATTAAGGGCCTTGCTCAGGGACCCAACTGTGGCAGAGGTGGGATTTGAACCCTCGACCTCCTGATCCATAGTCCAGTACCTTAACCACTAGGCTACCACAGTCCCTCAATACTCAGTGCAGTCCATCTATTTCTCTACATACTATGTTTGTTTCCTTTACTCTGTTTCAAAGTGGGCAGGACCCCGCCAGATTAGGTTCGGTTTGGGAGGTGGGTCATTTTTAACACTACAATGACACAATGATGTGGTGGTGGTGGTGTGTTAGTGTTTTGATCAGACACAGCAATGCCACTAGACTTTTTAAATTCTGTGCTCATTTACTCATTCACAGTGCAATCTCCCATACTGCTCCAATTTACAGATCAGATCACCTTGTAAGTCAGAAACAGTAGCTCATCTGTTGTTGCACAGTCTGTGTTGGTCACAGTCTTATCCTTCATCAGTGCTCACAGTGGTTGGACATTTTAGCTGGTCAGTCCAGCAGTAACACAGGTGTGCAAAAACTCCTACTTTACTCATACTGCTACAACACACACTAACACACCACCACCACATCAAGGTCACTGTGTTGAGAATGATCCACCACCCAAATAGGATCTGATCTGTGGTGGTCCTGACCAATCGAGAACAGAGTAAAGGGGACTAACAAAACAGATGGACTACGGTCTGTAATTCTACAGTTTAATTTGTAACAGAAGCTAATAAATTGCACTATGGGTGTAGCAACAATGGAGTAAATACAGTGATCATTGAGTCAGCATTTTTAACTACTTATTTTAAACATATGAAGTGCTGAATCTTGCCTTCCTCATACATTAATCATTAGTGAAGATAACAGTTTATAAAAATGAGTCATCCCATTCATTGGACTAATTATTGTTTTCTGGAGTTTCAAATAGCTCCTTTTCAGATATCCAGTGCTCACCACCCCTACTAAATGTCATTATAAAGATACAAAAACAGCTATCAACTTGATGTTATTATCCAGTTTGTCATGTTTACTATTTTAGAAATTGTAATTACAATGCCGTATCATAATTGTTTGGTAAGGGCAAGGTTGCCTCCTTGTGGGATAACAGTAGTAGAATTTTGAAAGTGGCTTGCCATGGCTGTCCCCTGCATATTCACACAATGTAAATGTCAAAACAATGTTTACATTTGTAGCCATTAAATGGTTTCAAACAGCATTGCCTTCAATTAACACATTTCTGGTATACTGTTTAATAACCACTTTTCATTTAAAAACAACTAAACATATTTCTGAAAGAATATATATTCCAAGCAGATAAGCAGCATTAAACTATATCAAGGATGTTATATCACAAACAGTAGGTTACTGGAACAATTTTCCGACATCCTTGTTTAACATTTCTAACACATCTGTTTTTTTTATTTTGCAATCTGCAACATTTATACTAACATATTTTTAAAAATCTTTCAGATCTATGTCATAGTGTTTTATGGTACTGAGATCTAATAGCCACTTAATCTTCCCACTGGAAGACATAGACCTAGACCTAATGACACACGGCTATATGTTGCACTCCAAAATTCTCCATTAGTGTTCAGATTTTATGATGTCATACTCACATTCAAGTCACAGAAGCAGTAAAGCAAATTAAAAACATTGGTGTGCCTCTTTCAGTAAGGATTGTATTTGTTTCTTTGAAGGCAAAACAGTGTGCTTTACCAGAAAGATCTTTTGAGGTATAATTTATTCACAGGACATTCTCCCAAGGACAATAGCATCCTAAGCTGGGTCTTCTCAACTTTCAGCATGGCTTTTTCGTCTCTGTTCCAGCAGTAGGGTCTTTCTGGGACTCTTATTAAAGTCTTGCCTGTCATGCAGATGATGACAGATGTGAGCTGATACTGTTGCATCTTGATCCTGTAGCTCTGCTTGAATTCATTTGGAGGTTCAAGATTATTTCTATACAGTTTGAGCAATCCTTTCCTGAAATCTCTCATCAAAAGATTGTTCAAATTTTCTCTTTTTAAACTTGTTAAAACTATTATTTATATATTGCCCACACCTGTAATTTGTCAAAGGTGTATTAGAAATCCCATTTATATCATACAATTTCGAATGTCTTCTGAGATCAGATTCTGGATCTTTCTTTTTGTGTTGTTCCATCAGAAAAAAAACCTACCAGGATGCCAATATAGTTGTTCATGGCCGTATATAACATGTGCTCCTTTCAGAATTGTTTGACTCACCTCAATCTCTTGATACGAACTGTTGATCATGGCAATCAGCATGTTGAGCAGAACCACCACCATTGTAACATTGTATATTCCATATAGGACATAGCCAATGTTCTCTATGAACTTATGGTCATACTTCAAGACCACAGATGAGACCTCGGACAGGCCAAATATGGACCAAAACAGAGTCTTAAAACTCTCTTCCACACTACAGAAAGATTGAAATATACATTTAGTAAATTCTACACTTATTTTACATATTACATATTAATGTATAGGGTTAAAGATGTGAAGAAAATAATGTAAGGACATAACATAAAGGGCTATGTAAAAACAGCAGTTATGAACAGTAAGTAAGATATGAATGATGCTTTATAAGCTACTGGCTCAGATTGTTTCACTCCCTCATTCATCTACTTACTTATTCAAACATTCACTCACCCAACCAAAACGCTACCCAATCACACACCCTTGCTGCTGCTCACTGTTTTTAGCCAGTATAAGGAAATGAAGTACATAGAACACTGGAGAAAATGCAAAATACCTCACAAACAGTAGCCAGTAGAAAGAATCACCACCAGCTTGACCATGAGACATACTTGCACTTTCATTTTTATTATGTTGCTTTATTGTATTTATCTAGATTGTTTTTTAGAATTTCAGAAAATGTTCTTATAAGATTCCATATGTGCTTTTGATGCGTATTGTATATGTATGACCTAATTTTATTTCAAATTTGACCAAAATACAAATCAAAGATTGACTGTTCTGATTAGTGAAAATGAAAATGTGAAAAATAAAACCCCAGGAAATCTGGTGGACACAAAGTTTTGAGAAAAGGAAAAGAGTAACATTCAGGATCAGCTAATATTTGGGTCAATATGGTATGTCAGTGCTTATTTTTCGAAGCTATCAAGATACAGGATTGAGTAGCTGGTCTTCCAGATAAGATAAATCACAATACATCTACTTGGTCTATAGGTTCTGTGACAAGCCTGAATATGCTGCCCAACACTCACTTGTGTAGTTCAGCAAAAATAGGAATAAAAAAAATGAAATGATTGGTGAGAAGGGAGACCCTAGTTTACAAATCCTAAGAAAAAAAAAATAGGGATACAGTTACCTAATGTACTACCTATATGGATTAACATATCATGGCTCATGTCCTCATCCTGGTCACTCTTATTCAGTTCTCACACTCTTTCAGTAAATAAAATACTACTTACGTAGTAAAGGCCGGGTTAATCTTAGCTCCAAGATAGTACGAGTAGAGGATGAACATGCCGATCATGAATGCGAGGAAGACCATGATGAAGAGCACCATAAACTTGAAGATGTCCTTAACTGTGCGCCCCAGGGAAATCTGCAGTGGGCCAAAGCTCTCATTGGCAGGGAGGATGTAGGCGATACGGGAGAAACTCAACACAACGGCAATGGCATACAAGCCCTCTGAAATCAGCTGGGGATCTGATGGAAGCCACTTGTCCCTTGCTGGAGAAACACAATCACACTAAATTTACATACAGTCTTCATAAAGATTGTGGGACTGTGGTAGCCTAGCGGTTAAGGTACTGTCCTCTGGACCAGAAGGTCCAGGGTTCAAATCCAACCTCTGCTAAGCTGCCACAGTTGGGTCCTTGAGCAAGGATCTTAACCCACAATTGCTTGGATTGTAAGATTGTATAAGTTGTAAGTCGCTCTGCATAAGGGCGTCTGTTAAATGCTGTAAATGTAAATAAAAATAGAGCACGTGTAAAAAACACACAAAAAAAACAGCCAGTGCATCTAGTAGCCAGCAGAGAGCGGCAGAGGTAAACAGGTAACGATAGAGACAACGTCCAACGTACTCAATCATCCCATATTAAACACACAATGGGCTTTGCTCGTTGTTACACCTTTGCACAGGTGAGTGGTATAAGGTATGGTAAGTGGTCATCGATATTGGATGTTCCTGCATGAAAACTGAAGTGAAAACTAAGCAGCTATTTTGGAAGAGAACACTGATTAGCTCGGGAAAGTTAGAAATAAAGAAAATCCACATAATCAAGAAAAAAAATCTGAGAAAATCTCGAAAGTATAAAGAGGTTATGTTTTTGCAACATATAATACTAAAAAGAAAGTAGTGTTTAAGTTTGTATTTGTGATCTCATTTTGTTACATTTTTAAGGGTGCCATTTTGGGGTCTGACTGCCTTTTGATAATCCCTGTCATTTTTACTGCTTTATTGAAGTGCGTACTCTGTCTCTCATGTCTCATGCTGTGTAGTGATGTAGTGCACATCTTGTAATATTAGGACTAATCCCTTGCTCTAGCCCAGGTCAGGGTGATCTCACTCAATTCCACCAAATCACGCTCTCCCTCTTTTTATTATTAACAGGCATCTGTTAAATGTTGGGGCAATGAGCCTATATTGTAGTAAAGCTGCTTTATGAAAATGTTCTAAAAAGTACTATAAAATGTTTTGACTAAATGTGGTACAATGAGTGCAAAATTCATCACACTAAATTAAATATAACATTTTATATATATAAACGAAGCATTTTTAATCTTGAAAATTTTTCTAAAAATTGAATTTGTTTAGCTAACTCACTTTAATTCATCTATCCAGTTACAAAAAGGAATATAAAGACCAATAACATTATACTCAATAGATAATAATGCACAAAAATGGAATTGCCTGTTCCCACATAACGCAGCTTTGCAGCAGAGGCAATAGAGTGCAGCTTTGCTCCCACTCACCATATGTGAAGTATTTGATGTCAGGTGGTAGTGTGACGAGAGACAAGTCAGTGGCGTGGATTTTCTCATCTACATACTCCTGGGCCTTCATGGCCTGAACGAAGGCTAGGAAACGTGCAGTGAATGCTGCAATGAAGATGGACAGCATGCCAAAATCCAAAAGGTTCCATAGCTGCAGGATGTATTCCCTTGGTCCTTCCATCCACAACTCCTTACACTCTGACCACATCATACCTGCAGCAAAATCCCACAGTATTACTCCTCGAAGACTACAATATACGCTTCTTAAGTGTTGAGATAAATAAAGAATGCCCTGTTTGAAATATCTGTCAGAGGAAACGAATAATATTTTTCTTCAAAAGCATTTAAAATCTTTCCAGACTTCCAGCCGATGAATTCCTGAGTCTTCTGCAAACAGGGTGTAATCAAAACTGTTGCTGTGATTTAATTAATAGGATTTCAACAAATTATTTCAACCAGTTTTTCAAGTAGGTACTGAGAAATATGAAAATAATCATGTGTGCACTCATAAATTTTAACCCCATACATAGCTCGTGTAACCAGCATTAAACATTTCTTTGACTAGTACCTAAATAGCTTTCTTCTCCATTTAAACCAGACAGAGATAACATTGCTTGCTCTTGAACATCACAACACATTATTGCTGGTTTGTGGTTTGTACCTCCTAACACCACTGCAGCCTAGTATCCACCACTGCCTTCTGAGAGAACCTCACAACACACATGTGCTATTGTTTTGAGATTGTCCGCGTTATTTGGTACTGAAAATATGAATAAGAAGTTTGGGGACTGTTTTGTCTGAATAAGCAATATTAAATAGAGAAAGAAAGGTTTTAAATGTGATGTATCACATTTCCATTTGCTTATTTTTTATTAAATAAAACAAACCACTACAGTGGGTGCAGAACTGGGTTCAGCATTACCCTCCAGTTGAATTACCTGTTGTAGTACAGCAGCTCACATGGAACATCACAATCTCTGGTGGAAAATGTTTCCAATAAACAACAAGCAACAACAAGCAACACTGAACATGTGTGGTTCATAATCATGAACTGATTATGCAGGATATGGCAATCTAATTTCAGTCTATCGAACTGAAGATGTACAGTCGAATCTGGTTATTTGGACCACCGGTTAATGGGACCAGCCGCTTATTCAGATCAAATCCTTAAGTACCAAAACAAATCCTATTATATACGTATAATGTTACTCGCTTATTTGGACCAAAATTCCGCTTAATCGGACCAAAGAACGTGAGAGCGAATAAGAAAAATAAGCTACAAGTCGCCACCTAGCGGATGCAAAGCGGATGCAAAGATATGGGAGGATTCCTGGGCTCCACGGAAGAATTTATGTTTTTATCAAAGGTCGGGAAATCCGAAAAGCTTTGTTTACGAGAGCAAAACCAGCGGGAGGTGAACACGCCCACCACTTTCTTGATTTTATTCAAGTGCAGTCAGTCAAGAGAACACGTCAGATCACACTGGTTAAGTTCCTCAAACGTTGACTGGAATTTAGCAAGAACTTTTTTTTTTGTTACAGTATTATGCTTCACATGCTGAGTACCTATACATTGTGTTGTAGATCGTTTCGAAAAACTTGGCTGCAAATTTATTTTTCAATGAACAAAGTTGGTAAGCAACAGTAGTTCTTGTTTGTACGTTCGCTATACGTGTAAATCGCACAATAAAGGTTTAATAAACATTTAATATGTTACATAGCACCTCCCGTCTTGTAACATAGGCAGGTTTGTTTAATCGGACCAGCCGGTTATTAGGATCAAAACGATCACATCCCGATGTGGTCCCATTAACAGGATTCGACTGCATTTGCAATTAAATGTAAATTGGGTGAAAATCCAATGCCAGATGCATGACGAGTCAAGTGTAAACAGGGTCTTATATTACCCATACATTAGCCATCTTTAAATTCAGACAAACAGCACTTTGTGCCATTTGATTAAAATATTTGGCTATTTACCAAACGTAGTACCTTTTGATTCATTCTTCTTACAGATGTCTGTTTTAGCATTCTTCCTTTAATAGTGTTTAAGTAAGGAACATGTAATTTCTATTACTTACAAAAAAGTAATTTACCTTTTCCTTCCTGAAGCAAACTGACAGCATTATCTAATCAGTTTCAGGATTACTACATTTTTCAAGGCAGATTAAGGGAAGTATCTTGACTAATCTGCTGAGTCAGTTGTTTTTAGGGCTCAGAACCACTTACTTTCAAGGCTGCTACAAGCCAAATGTAATTGAAAATACACAGTTATTCACAAACTACAATATCAAACTCAGCACTACTGAAAATTGATTTAATTGGTATGGGGTTGTTCATGGGTCACATGTGGTTTGTAATGGATGGCGAATGCTGGAATGCAGGACAAAAGTGTCTGTTCGAAATCAAGGAGAGATTTGACCATTATTTGGGCCAATTAAAGAAGTTTTCTCCACCGCCTGGGTGCAAAACAGTGACTTAATGTTTGTACTTCATGTTTGTCAGAGGGCAGGAGATACAGAGCAGGAACTCTTGGTAAAACTTTTTTTTTTTTTGCACTTACATCTTTAACAAAATGATTTATTTTGTTTGTGGATTTACCAACATGAATTCCTAACAACATTGAGTTGGATTGTGTTATTGGGAAATTGCTTATTTGTATTAGTATTATGTAATGCCTACTAAAAGAAAGCAAAGCACTTCTATAAGTCACTCTGGATAAAGGTGTCTGATAAATGCTGTAAATCTAATTGTAAATAAAAAGGATTAATTAGTTAATAGGAAGCTTGAGTTCAAATCTTGATTCTGCCAAGCTGCTAATATTGTACCCTTTAGCAAGATCCCCAACCATCTGCTAAGCTTAACTGCAAGTGACTCTGGATATGGATGTCTGCTTAACTCTTTGATTGTAAATAAGTAAATTTACTATAATGCCAAAAAACCCAGGGACTGAGTTGCCTACCTGCAACCCACACCATAATGAGGATCTCTGTCCATGTGAAGCGCGTGGTCTTGACCCTAAAGATCTGGAGCGGGTAGTCTGTGACTGTGACGTTGGGCAGTGTTCTGATGCCCTCAAAGCGATCAGATGCATTGAAGATCAGGAGACAAAGGAAGATGATGAAGGATGCTGCATGTGCCACAAACTTCATGAAGGGACTGCGCAGAACTTTACCTAACTGGAAACAATGCATATATATTAGATGTGATGCTTTAGCAATGGTACAATGGCAATTGGACCCAAAACTTTCAAACCAGTATTCGTCAGTCCAGCGTTTTCCACTGATCACTGATTCCAATCTTTTTTATAAGCTTTAGCATACCCCTTTGAACATTTTTAGTGGAAGGAAAACTATAAAGGGTTAGTATGGTGTCTCTATGATAGTTTAAGTACTGGTGATTCATACTATACACATAGTTAACATGGAAGGTTATAGTAGAATTAAGGATAACCAGAGTTACTATAAATTACATAGTTTATAATTATTTATATCGGTTCTAGTTTAACTACTAAAGTCTATCACTACTAAAAGTTACAATAGTAACTATTTGTTTTATTTCTACCAAAAAAAAACATGAAAAAAAGCTTCTTCGGATTGTAGAAGGGTCAACCTGGCATCCTGATGAAGCTGAGAGATCCCGCTTTTGCTTAAGCATAAGTGGAGATCATACTAAATATGTGCCACTGTAGTCCATAGAAGTTGTTTTTCAAAATCTCTCAATATTTAATACATCATACACATTTCCTGAATTATCTGATTGCATTCTAATAAAGAAATAAAGAGACTGGGAAATAATTATATATGGTCATTATACCATTACTAGAACAATGGTATATCTAATCTAATGGTGGCCTTAAGACTTTTACACAGTACTGTACATTCTATTCTTTTTAATACTGTATTTAAGTGTGCCACAGAATGTCCGTTCAGAGAGAAACAAGCAAATAAACAAGAACTTCATCTTTGAAATGGAGCACACCAGAGTTGAATGCACTTGCTTGTTGCAATTTTTCTATTAAATCAATAAAGATACGTTACATTATTGCATCTAGCATTGCTATATAATGACAAGTTTGTTCTACATCAAGATCAAATAACTTGCAGTTTCATAAGTTCTATGAACATTTAGTAAAGCATATCTGCAATTTAAGGGCACAAGTATGACACAAGTATGTGACCACACTGAGTAGTGCTACTACAAGTCACACACCAAAATATATATTATCATTCACCTGAAGTGACATCATCAAATTTTCATGTTTCATCGACAGACTGACCTCCATTGTATCAGTCATTACAATCGGTGTCGGCAGTGACCAGAAAAGTGCTTTTATATCCTCACACAATTACTGTACAGTGCATATAAACATATAGAGAGAATGACACACACTAAAAGGAGTAATGCTATTGTTTATATGGGTACACTTAGAAAGACAAGAATTAAGAATGAAATACAGGGCTGTTAAGGTAGCAGTGGACACCCAATGATCAATTTGAACCTTCTCAAATCTGCTCAGACAGACAGTCTTAGTCGACAGCACAGGAAGAAACATGTGTAACACTCAGATAAACAAAAGATTAGTTCAATAGCCTCATAGGTTATTGTATTACAGCTTCTGTTTGTATTAGCAATCGAGTTTTATTGATTACTGTTTGGAAAAGATGACCATAAAATTATCAATTATGCAGTCTGAACATCTGACCCCTGTTTTCTCATTTCCTGATGCTGAGAAACAGCTTGCCTACATATGATGGCCTGAAGATAAAATAGCAATGGAGCATATTAAACCCACATTTATCCTGGTCATGGTCTTGGGGGTGGGGATGTATGGAGCCTAACACAGAATCCACTGGGCACCGGCAGACATACAGCCTGGTCAGCATGCATGCCAACCCAACCTTCCTGTAGCCTGGCATTTACCACTATCCCCAGCACTGCTTTAATGATGAATAATAATAATAATTTTATAAGACATAACAATTAAGGGTGGAAGAATCGTTTTTTTTTATCATTATTTCTACATTATAAATATAAATATAAATATAAAAAATTAAAAAAAATATATTAAAATAGAAATATTTTAATATGCAAGTCAGCCCCTTTGTTGGCAACATTAAAAATCAGTAAGATCACCTTTTTCTTCAATTTGATTTTGGCTTGTAGCTGCATTGTTTAATATGTTGCACTGCTATCTCATGATTGGCTAATTTAATACATTTGACAAATTAAAACTGTAGGTACACAGTCGTTCCTAATAATCTTGTAAACTTAGATCTTAAGTGACACCTTACCTTACTACATGGAGCAAACCAATACCCCACAGCCAACAGTGGGAGACCTAGAGCTACCACCAGCACCACCAGACACTTCACCGCAATGGTCTGCTCTCTGAGGCCGGACAGGTTTTCATACCAGATCGTCAACAGCTGCTGCTGGCAGTTCGGATGAGCCACAAACTGCAAACAGCAATTTTTTTTACGTGAAATAGATTAGTGAAAGTGCATTTTCACAGTCATCACCCAGACCTGCAGTGCAGTTACATGGCAAACTGTCAATCTGACCTAATACTTCAAGTTTAGATTGGAAGGATCATATCGACCAAACCAGTGGCATATCTGGAAAGAGCTAGAGAATGGTTGAATTGATCCTTAGGTATATACACATATATACAGTTGTGGATATATATATATATATATAAAATTAACAATTGTAAACATTCCACACATTAAAAACTTATTATAGACAAATGCATACATAAAAGCAAAGCCTTAATATTAAGCAAACTCTTAATAATCATAGCATTAACCCTTCTTCTTAAAGACTTGAGATCTGGGGAGTTTTCTGGTCATGGACCCAAAATATTTTGTTCACAGAGCCATTTATTATCTTTTGATTTGTGACATGGTGCTCCATGGATTGTTGGGGATTGTTGGCATGACACATAACTCATGGTAGCACTCACCCTCTTCTCCAGACAATCATTTTTTTAGATCTCTTAAACAGTCTGACGAGGGCTTCTTTAGAGAAAATCACTTTACCCCAGTCTTATGCAGTCCAATTCCTTATACTTCCTGACAAATTTCATCCTGTCCTTGATGTTTTTTCTGTATCCTCTTTAAGAGACTGTTCTGATGCTTGCTTGACTTTCTTGGGCACCCTGAATCACTCTCCTTAAAGTTCTTGATGATTCAATAAATGGTTGATCTTACAATGCAATCCAATGATAACTGCACATGTTTCCTTGGCAGTAACTACGGTTAACAGGAAAAAAACTTAAAGCACTGCTCTTCTAATCAACATTACAGAGTTCTAGCACTGTGGTAGCCTAGTGGTTAAGGTACTGCACTATGGGCCAGGAAGTTGAGGATTAAAATCCCACCTCTTCCACAGTTGGGTCCCTGAGCAAGGCCCTTAACCCACAATTGCTTGGATTGCAAGACTGTATAAATTGTAAGTCGCTCTGGATAAGAGTGTCATTAAAATGACATAAATGTATCATCCCTCATCAACTAAGCTAACATTATATAATACTGTATGTTAGCAGGTCATTTTGTAGGGCTGAAATGGCATGTAGTATGTAGTGAAGTATAGAAATGTAGTATAGAAATGGTATGTAGTAATCTTGGTGATTAGGTCATTTTTAGTAGCAGGGAATTGCAATTCATCTGCTCACTCTTCACAATCTACAGTTAATAAACATTGCCACCATAAAAACAGAATTTTTTGCCCTGACGGTAGACACACGATATATCCAGTGAGCATCATTTTTCTGAGTAAAAATACCTTGTTAATGCCAGAAGTCAAAGGACTGGTTTAAACTAACAGAAGGGCAACTGTAACAAAAGAAAACACTCACTATAAAAGGTATGCAGAAAAACATTTCTAAATACACAACACATCATACCTTGAAGCAGAAGGGTTTTAGCAGCAAAAGATCACACCAGATACCACTTCTGTAAGCTAGAAACAAGCAGCTGAGTCTACAGTTCACACAAATCACCATATCTGGACAATAGAAGATTGCAAAATCGTTCCCTGGTCTGATGACTGTCCGCTTCTGCTGTGACAATCAAATAGTAGGGTCAGAATTTAAATAACATAAAAGCATGGATCCAGCTTGCCTTGTATCTGTGATTCAGGCATACTGCATCCATCCCTTTATGTCATAATGTTCAAATGACAACAGTTTCACTTTGCTTAAAGTTACCAGATCTAAATCCAGCAGAACATCTTTGGAATGTGGTGGAACGTGAAAACTCCATAATTAAACGTGAATATTTTTTATATTACAAAGACCAAAATGCTTAGTTTTATGTCCCAGCCTCCTTCCATTAATTTAGTCTTAAACTAATTAAAATAATGTTACTCATAATACTAATATTGTCACGTTTTACTTAATAGTAACATTTTTCTGACCCTATGCACTCTCATCGCCATGAAAGAGGCTTAACTGAAAGGATGTCTGCTTAATTCTATGTTAAGTAGGAGTGCCCGAGAAACAAACATGATAGCAGTCATAATAACTCCATTAACAGGTCTGGTCTGATTCTGGGGAGATCTGCTGGAGTGTGTTTCTAGGGAATAGGCCAATATTGCCAAATGTCTGAATGTCTTTGGCTGAACTTTGTCTACCTCTGGTCGATGCCTTAATGTGTATTTGGTGTGGAGAGTGAGAATATTCTCTTCACTTGACAGACGATCATTTATTCAGAGAGATGGGTAAAAGAGACCAAGGTGACTAAGGTAGTGGTATTGCCAATGGTGAAAGTAACAGCAAGAGAGCTGGAATGCAAGCTCATCATCAGCAACACATTTCCATTGTATCAGTTACACTTACCATGCAGATGCACTGTGTAGTTCTAGGATTAGAAACTGTAGTCTGTTTTATCTAATCTCTGTATACTGTTCTTAGTCCCATTTACTCTGTTCTCTAATGGTCAGGACCCCCACTGGCATTGATACCAAGGTGTTTAAAAACTCTGACAGCACTGCAGGGTCTGATGCACTTATACCAGTACAACACACACTAGCACGCTACCACCACCATGTAAATGTCACTGCAGTGCTGAGAATATACCACCACCCAAAATTTACCTTATCTGTGCTGGGTCTGTACTGGTTCTGGCCATTAGAGAACATTGTAAAGTGGATTAACAGAGTATGAAGAGAAATATATGGACTACAGTCTGTAATTGTAGAAACTGCAAAGGGCTTCTACTGTATATGGTTAGTGGAACAATGAGTGTAGAAACAAGGAGGTGTATCAAATGAAGTGATTGTTGGGTGTTCAAATGTTAAATATTCAGGCATGAGATCTCCATAAACAAACAGTGGCAGTTGATAAACCGCACCGAACACCCCAGAGACTTAGAATATGGCAGTTTTAAGGGTTTCCACATCCCAACAATTCCAATCCACCCTGTCCAATTAAAAAAAAAGTCTATAAGAAACAGTATACCAACTATAACGTCCCTGCCTTGCACCTTGCCTTGAATGTAACCCCAGTAAAGAGGCATCAGTGACCAATCTCATAGACGTGTTTGAAAATCTGGTGGAAAGCCTTCTCAGGAGGCTATTGTATCAGTTAAAGGGACAAACTCCTGAATAATATTCTTGTTGCATATGGTATGTGAATATACTGTATTAAGTTTAGTATATACTCTCACCAAGCACTATATCAGGAACACCTAACAACACTTCAAGCAAACCTTAAATAACCCACCAAAACAGTGGAGGAATGTGACCACAGTGATTCTGACCATGATATGAAAAATGGTGTCCGGTTGTCAAGTTTGAGTATTTCAGTTTTCTAAATTCATGGGATTTTCTTAAAGTTTAATTAGAATAGGGCAATAAAGACAAAACATGCAGTGTGCGGCAGTTCTGCAGATGAAAACGACTTGTTGATGAGAGGTAACCAGACTCAAGCTGACAAGCTGACACCTAACTCAGATAATATCTCCTGTACATCTGTGGTGTGCAAAAAAGCATCCTAGAATGCACAACACATCGACCCTTGACACAAATGGACTACAACAGGGAGGCCCAAACTAGTATTAATATGATGATGATGATATTAACCGTACATTCGCAGCCGGCCCTCGATCACTTGATCATCAATCTCCACACATTTCTGTCCTTTATCAATTTGATCCATGAAGTATTTTGGCAGGATAGTGGAGTAGTTTGCCATTGCTTTCTCCACCCCTCCCCATTTATCTGGGCTTGGGACTGGTGTGCAGCTGTTTCCAGTTACACGGCTGGGGTGCTTCGCATACACAAGCCAGTGACAATTTCGGAGACGCCAATTAACCTAACACGCATGTCTTTGGACTGTGCGAGGAAACCGGAGTACCCGGAGTAAGCACACGCAGACATGGGGAGGACATGCAGACTCCACACAGAAAGGACCCAGACCACTCCACCCTGGGATTAAACCTGGGACCTTCTTGCTGTGAGGCAAGCGGTGCTACCCACCGAACTCCCCGTGCTGCCATAGTATTAATTTGGTACACCTAATAAAGTGCTAAATAAGTGTAATATTTAGCAAATATGACTAGCTACTTATCATCCAAAAAGCTCTAGTTAATTGGGTATCTGTATATATATTTTTAGAATAATATTATATATAATTAATGTGAACTTTGTGAAACATGCTACAAAGGTGAATCATAATATCTGGGTCAGAGCTAAGCTCATTGTCTGTGCAGATGGAAAGGCTCTGGTGTACACATGGTTCTGATTTGTTAGTAGGTTAATTAACTGTATCTAATGGGAATAACAGGTGTTAAATTCATAGCTGCCCTACATAACACAGACTCACTACTGGATATATTAGATACAAAAATGTCTAATTATCCTTAAAACTGTGATGTGGTCTGAAAGTACAAAACTATGTGTGAGTATTTTGATGAAGGAAAGGAAAAATCTGAGTTTCTGCAACATTCAGTAGTTCACATTTTCACATTGTAATGTAATTGACACTGCTGATTTATATAGCCAAGCAACATTCACATTAAAAACTTCACCTTTCAAAAAATGGCAGAAAATACAGAATGATTAAAAGAGTAAGAGTTAGTTGTTCAGAAGCTTTGTTACGAGACCTATTAACTGACTTCTCTCCTTCCTGGCAAGATAATTCAATTTTTAAAACATCATTCAGTTTAGTTTAGTTTTGATTATTTATTTCCTTTTACTTTTTATTCCTGCATAAGAAAATACATTTGTTGGTGACGTTGACTGATTTTGTTAATAATCCTAACACAACAACTTGACACAGTTCTATTACTATATATTCAATAATTGTTTTTTGAGGGGACAAGGATTATTACACAATAATCTTGAAGCACATTTTGTGCTTAGTTTAGACTATTTTATTAATTCCACAGGAAAACAACAGAAAACCTTTTTACTCCATTTATTTCAGTATGGTATATAGCAGCCATAAAGCACATTATACCCACAACTCAATTTTTCAGTGGCTTTTCCTACACTAAAGGAGATTACTTGGACATCTAAATCCTGTGCTGACAGGTGTTAAGAAGCTGCTAAAACAGCCCTGCATTTTTATACCTTGTTCTTATACTGCGCATAATACCGTGTAATGTGCATTCAATTTAATGTATAAAAAATGGGTACGAAAAGTATGCATTATTTTTTTATGCAAGTATGCAGTATTTATTAAAAAATGTATAACACACACACACACACAAAGTCAACTATCACTGCAGCCCTCCACCAGTCAGGGCTTTATGGTAGAGTGGCCCAACGGAAGCCAAAAAACACATAAAAGACTCCCAGACTATGAGAAATAAGATTCTCTGGCCTGATGAGACAAAGATTGAACGTTTTGCCATTAATTCTAAGTTTTATGTGTGGAGAAAACCAGGCACTGCTCATCACCTGCCCTATACAATCCCAACAGTGAAACATGGTGGTGGCAGCATCGTGCTATGGGGGTGTTTTTCAGCTGGACGACTGGTTGCAATTGAAGGAAAGATTAACGCGGCCAAGTACAAACATATCCTGGAAGAAAACAAGACAATAACCCACACAGCTAAAATAGCAAACAAGTGGCTTCGGAACAACTCTGTGACCATTCTTGAATGGCCCAGCCAGAGCCCTGACCTAAACTCAATTAAGCATCTCTGAATGACTTGAAAATGTCTGTCTACCAACGTTCACCATCCAACCTGACGGAACTGGAGAGGATCTGCAAGGAAGAATTGCAGAGAATCCCCAAATCAAGGTGTGAAAAACTTGTTGCATCATTCCCAAGAAAACTCATGGCTGTACTAGCTCAAAAGGGTGCTTCTACTAAATACTGAGCAAAAGGTTTGAATACTTACGACCATGTGATATTTCAGATTTTCTTTTTTTAATCAATTTGCAAAAAATATCTGTATCTGTTTTTTTTCTGTCAATATGATGCTGAGTGTACATTAATGAGAAATAAAATGAACTTTTTTGATTTTCGCAAATGGCAAACATCAGTCCCTTCGAACTAACCTACATCCACGCTGAAAATACGGTTTTCTGAAACAGATCCCTGCTCCATCATTACTGTTCCTACTCCCTAACAGGTATTGCGCTATATAGGCCTAGGGAGAGATATAGCACTAAATCATTCAAAATCTAACACTTTCTTATCATCCACATGTGTCAGCAGGGTTCTGATGTGGATGATCCTTGTTTAAAGCTCTGTACATACCTGAACCTAATTCTGAATTAAAGGTAATAAAACCCATGCCGTTTGTGTGTCACGGTGTTTGTGCCATTGTGTCACCACTGCACACTGAACAAGTGTAAATGTGTCTGGCACTTAATCAGTTATATTTAGACTGATCAGCCAATCACACTAACAACTGGCTGGTTCCTCTTCACCAGCCACTTGACTGGTACAACTCTACTGGCCACAGTCCAGGTGTCAGTCCAACTGAACATGAACCAATGAAATTGGTTCATTACAAGGCTCAATCCTACAAATCCGTGTTTTTAAAAAGAAATGTATTGGCGCCAAGGAAAAAAGCTGGACGAACTTCCTCAAAGATAATTTTCAACTATTAAGGCTCTGGGGTCCTTTACTCCAGCCACTTTTAAATCTAGCTTCAAATGGAATTCACTTACTTCTAATTCTTTCTGCCTGTGGGACCTCTGGTTCTTGAATGTTCCAGGTAACTCGTTTACCCTGTGTGGGCGCCTTGGTGCCTGCCAAAGCTGATAGTGAATCTTGCTTTGCACCTGTTGCTTCCATACTCATACTGGGCTTGGGTTCTACAGTCTCTGCTTGATCAGTGCCTGCTTCAATTTTTATTTCTTTCTTAATGAAATCCACGTTGTCAATTAAATACTCAACACTGGCATCTTCATCTTTAGCGTCAACAGGTTCCTGTTTCACAGCACATGGGGCATGAAGAGGTTCTGCTTCTGTGTTCTCTTCCTTTGGCTCTACAGGTAAACCCGTCAATTCACTCTCAGTCTTGTGTTCAGTATCCATGGTAGAACACGTAACTGGAGACAAATCAACCAGCATAACGTCGACAGAAGATGATAGATTGAATGGAGTTTTTTCAGGGCTCCTTTTTTTGTTCCGTACATCCACTCTTTGTCTCCGGTCTCTTGATGTTGACCTCTTTCTTTTTGATTTACCGATTTCTTTATCCTTGGATTCTGAGGAATACCCATGTAAAGAAGGCTGCTCCCGCCTCCTCTCTCCAGACCTGGACCGAGATCTGGACTTTGAGTTTGAGCTGGTGTTTTTTTTCTTTTTGCACAATTGCAGCTGTTCTCGCTCCCTGCTATTGTACAGTTCATGCCTTTTATGGGTTTGGGTCCTTTCCCTTGAACTTTCTCTACTGGTGGAGCGAGTAGAGTGCCTCTGGCTGCTTGAATACGTCCGTTCTTGTGAACGCCCCCGGGTTCGAGAGTGCTCTCTCTCTCTCATGCGCCCCATGTCTCGAGATCGCCCCTTCTCTCGTGAGCGCTCCCTGTCTTGTGAGTGTCTGGGCTCATTATGTCTTGAGTGAGACTGTTGGTGTACTGGCGATCTAGAACGTGACCGACGTTTGTCCTCTGTCCGTGAGTGTTTCTTCTTTTTATGAGAGTGTCCAGAGGATTTTGAGGGAGGGCTCTGAGAAGAAGTGACCAGCTGCATGCAAGGTGATCTGATTTCTCTCTCCTTGCTCTTGTCACTTGCATCAGAGCTGCCTGCTACTGATGATGATTCAGAAATAAATCCATTTCCCTTTGGAACCTGAGCTAAAGACTTAGACTCTGCAAGAGATGATCTAAGGTCTGGTTCAGTCTTTAACTCCATCTTAACAGCCATGTCACTGTGGTGACTAGACGATGAGCATGACCTTGAACGCACCACATTTTTGATTAAAGGGCTTTCAGGAGTTTTGCTGCACTCTGCATCAGAAATCACAGGGTTTACACCGGGTATCAACCCAGTGTTAGGACTTTCTGACTGAATGTGTGTTTGTCTGGTGATTAGCTTCTGGAAAGGCAGTGACCACAAGTTGTTCTTGGGAGAAGTCGGCTCGTTTTTGACCTCCTCACTCATTCCATGACCTTCTTCCTTCACAGTTGAAGACGACTCCTTAGGCTCTCTTTTAATCTGTAGTTCAGCACCTTTATTTGTTCCCACAGTTGGTGGAGAGGACCCAGTGCTATGAATGTTCATTTCTGGGTTGCCTTTCTCTTCCTCATCTGAGGAATCTGAACCTGTTGGATCAAAGGGATCATAGACCTCACTCTTCACAGTAGTAGGTTTAGCCTGGGAATGGGACAACAACAACATTTGTCTAGTTTTCTTGTTTTTCTTTTCAGATTCTGCATTCTTCACAGACAAAGATGGTTCAGGTGCAGAAAGACGACGAGCATGCCACGGGTTTCTACTGCCGCTAATGCGAAAACTGATTGTGGAAGACGAGGATGGCTGTGGATTTGATGCTACACTAGTTGACAATGGTGAACTAGAAAAAGAGTTTGAAAAAGATGATGATGGCCCAGCTTTGTCCCCTCTCTGTCTCTGGTTGTCTACTGTCCTTTCTGGTCGACTTGTACTTGTTCCCTGCTGGTCAACAGAATGCTGCCTGCCATTGTCACCTGCTAAACTTGTCATGGAAGAGTCTGGTAAGCTGCTTCTGTTACTTCCAGTGCTGTTATATTCCAAATAATTGCTTTCCTTTTTTATCTTTGGTATTTTTGGCAATGCAGAGACATCTACCCAAACAGGCTTAATGGGAGGCTTTTTTGCAGGGGCGTGGGATAATGCATTTCCCCTTCCACCAGTATGAGACTCAAGAGTTCCATTTGTAATCCTTGCTGGGTGCTGGTCTCTGATGCCACTGCTGCCCTGCTGGCTGTGCCCATTCCCTGGTGACTGTGAAGCTACCTGCTTTTGTAGAACCCGGGGTGACAAATTTCCATTAACAGATGGCATTGCACGAGAAGCCGGTGGGCAGACTGGTGCAGGAATCAATGTGTCACGACATGGCTGAAAACTGTTTGATGAGCTTGTTAAAGGGTGGGAGAAAGGGGCAATCTCTCTGCTGGACTGGATGAGTTCTGTTCCTGTTGAAGTTGCAATTTCTGAAGCTGATCTTGCAGAGATGCTGCTCCTTGAAGAAGGCAAACATACTGAAAAGAGAAAAATAAGAGACTATGAGGCACTGATATAACCCCATGCTGCACACCACAATGCCATGGCTATGAAAGAAGAGGGCATGAATACTGAACTGACTTGTAGAATGCGTGGATAATTTTAAAAGGGAAATGGGACAACGATGACCAATACTGTTGCACATTCTTGCAACATCAACATGCGACATTGATGTTTGCAGGAAATATGGGACAAAATAACACCTGTAACACTAAATCACTTGGTGTCCTCTGTGCTGAAAGCCCATAAGTGTGGTGAAAAGGAATTCCAATATCACAAAGTGGTAAATGTTTATCATTACCCTTGGGTTTTCAGATCGTTATGTAGCTGTGATGCAAGTGTGGCTCATATTTTGGCAATTTACCAGGTTTGGTGGGTTTGAGGGAGCCATCTCTGTTGATAATGACATCAGAGCTATCCATAAGTAGCAAGGTCTGACCACTGAGGATGCTGCCAAGCAGATCTGGGACTGGCGCAGCCTCAGTTACCTCCTCCACATGAGGAATACTGTGTCCTTGCCTACTAACCAGACATACATCACCAGGGAATACAAATTAATCAGACACACATATCTAACATCGGGGTTTCTGTTTCATATTACTTACTTGCACATACTTAGTATAAAAACAGTAAGGTGTGCCTGGCAGATTACCTAGACATGCCAGCAGTAATGGGTCTGGCCACAGGCTGGTGGGAGCGTAGTGCAGAGTGAGACAAGCCCCTGTACTTGGCATCAAGCAGTGAGGGCAGACCAGGAGTCTGCTCTGTCCTTTCATCACTGAAAAAGTGATATATAGTTAGTGTTATAAAGTTAGAACTGGTACAATATATTCATAAAACAAGTTAAATAGTATCAGTTCACATTTTGCAACTGAATGAAAACACAGGAAAAAGCACAAAATGCAACTTATTTCACAAACTCACTCGCTGGAGCTAAGAATAGCAGAGTCTCCGTAAATGGAGAGGGAGGCTGCTCCAATTTCAGCTCTCATGCTGCTCAATGTTTGCTCATAGGGGCGGTACACAGAGGGGATGGAAGAACCGCGGGTGGGGTTCTTAAAGCCAAGATTTTGTGCAATACGTCTCCGACTTGTGGTCTCCTTTTTCGCCACCTGGAAGAACAAATTGCAGCTGATTATTCATTTGTTTGTATGCTTACTTGTTTTATTTAATGTTGCATCAGTATAAATGGCTATTCAGAGTACTGTTCAGATTCAGTCATACTGGGCCAATATAGAGTGAAGTTTGGACTGTGGGGAAAAAGCAGAATAACCAATGCAGACACAGAGAGGACATGCATCCACACAGGGGGAGTTCAAGTTCGGGATCGAACCAGGGATCTCTGAAACGGCTACGTACCACCATGAATAATTCCCATTATCTGATTACACAAGTGCATGTGCACTCATTACAAACCTGATTTTCTGATGTTATCTAATTATTAGATGTATGTAAACAGTGTTGATGGAATGCAGGAAATCATAAGACATTTTTAAGACATTGTAAATGCCAATTTACAATCCGTTATAGTAATAATTGCGAACTGCATTTTTATCTATGCGACCATGGAGACCTTAAAGCAAGAATATCCTAATGTAAGAAACATTTTACCCCTCACATTTTAAATATCATAGAAACCGCTAAGTTAATGCCAGATCCTCTTTTACCCTCTTATCCTTGTGCACATGAACCCATGGAATCGACGGGGAGTAAAAAAAAAACATGAATCTATGAAACGTACATTTATCTAACATACATTTTTTCAGAGACAGTGTGCACATCGCAAACTGGTTGCAAGCCAAATCTTAAATATCCCAAATAATATAACTGGCAAATATTAATAGCTGGAGAACTAGTTGAGATTCATGTTAAACTGGCTACAACCTACCACTTTTCTTCTTGATTTCGTCCTTCTTACTCTGCGCTTCCGTGTCTTTACCTTCTTGATTGATGTTCTGGACCCAGCGGCTTTCCCTTGCTTTTTGGATTTCCTTCTAACTTTTAAGACAACACATTCAGGGTAAAATACAGAATATCCAGGATATTTATGAAGTTTAGAAAACAAAAATATCTTCCACTACAAATTATTGCATTCTGGTTGAAATGCACCAGAGTAGCAAGAAATGTGTTAGTTACCTGTCCTGCGTCTCCTGCGGGGTTGTGGCCTGGTGATGAAGTCCCTCTGGAATCCGCCCGTGTTAATTCTAGCTAGTACAGCATTAATGGTTTCATCCAGCCAGGTAGACTGAATCAAGTTCTGAGGAGCAACCTAACAATATATATTTTTTAAAAGCAGTCACTTGTGTGTCCAGCATGCTTAGCAACATACACACTATGTAGATACCAACTCAATTTAACTACATCCCAACTTGGTAATAGTGAGCATGGCTTAAATAGCCAGACACACTTAAACGATTAGGTGTCAAATCTATAAGTTCTATAAGTTAAAAAGTCCACATTATTTTGACTGTAGAGGATCTAGAGTTATAAGTACAAGTCCCTCCCTGACCGTCAGACCTCCAGAAACTGCATCACATTCACAAACTGTAGCACTTCACTCAATTTACAAGTTAGTCATTTGTAGTACACTAAAATGTAACATATTCACACGTAGCAAACAGTGGGCTAAGGAAACAGCCAGCAGTTTTCCTTTTACCCTAACAGCGCAAGAATGTTAGGAGAGCATAAGCATCACAGAAACCTGAGCAGCCGTGCGTGCCTGCATGATGCGGTGTCTGTTGACACTGGCGCGGACCCTCTCGCTGTGTTGTGTACGTGCGATGGCTCGTCCTGGTCTGGACTGTCTCGGTTGAGGGCGGCTGGTGGTAGGAAGAACAATGCTTTCATCCTCACTTCCTTCTGAAGCTAAAAGAAAAGAACTTACAGTGGATCTGTGCCAACAGTAGGAAGGTGTATTGTTCATTAAAACAATCAGATTACTGTAGAAAAAGTCTAATTCAAGCATTGATTAGTTGAAATTGAAAACATGCAGATTAGTAACCGCAGCAGGGCAAAAACAGACAAAAATTGTCCATAAATGAGGAAATATTAGACCACAAGCCAATTGTGTGCTACAGTGACCAAGGATCCGAAATCTTAATAACTTATTTACTGCTGCTATGAGATTTATTTAAAAGCCACAAATAGAAGGACCATATTATTATGACAATACAAATATGGATGTTGCAGGAAAGAACTATCATATTACAATTAAGTTACAAGTTGCTATTATGTCTTATAAAACAGGACACTGCCAGAGCATTAATATAATTACAACAATAATATTAATAACAATAACATGAAAACCAGTAGTTCAGTACTATGCAGTACAATACAGTAATTCTTATATTTTACAAAATTTAAAACAGGTTTTCAAGACTGCAAATCTATTTTCAGTCAGCAGGTGTTACAAGGGTATGGCTCATACTAGTACTCTTTCATTTAGACATCAATAACATGCATGTTAATTCTTAAGACCAGAAAGTCTTAAAATCAACAGACAATGATCAGATGGATGTTAAATGGTGCATATCCATAACTAAACTAGCAAGCAAACACTTTAAGCATAATTTTATAAGGTATTTCCTTTCATTTGCATATCTAAAAAAATCTGAGAATACAACACAGCAAAGACTGTTATACAATTTTCCCAAGATTTTCCCAAGTGTGACTGTACAAGGCTGCTGAAAATCACACCGCTGGAATCTCAGACTGGTTTTAGCTGATACAAACTTCCAGATTTTACACAGTTAGAAATCTTGAACATTTTGTTCAAGCTGTCTCCTTCTCAACAAAGCAGATCTAAGACTGTGACACAGCAAACAAGATACAACATGATAATGTTATTAATAGGTTTATTATTTAAAAAAACTAATAAACTGCATATACAATATAATAAATATAATAACCATCACTAGCATGCATTTCTTTAATAATGTGTGTAGTTAGCTATTTTAATGGAAAAATTTAAGCAAGCAGAAAATGCAGTTAATAGCAAATAATGTGTTAAATTTGGATAACAAGATGAAATATGTAAATCATCTCACAGTCCTAGCACAAATGTGAAAGATATCCAATTACATACAGTATATATTAGTGACCAGATTAGTTTGCAATGAATCAGGTGTCTTTACTGAAAACCACATAGCTTTGACTTTGATACTTGTGAATCATTTTCATTAACATTTTACAATGATTTATATTATTACAAAATTAATTCCTAAAATAAGTGCCATGTCTATATATGCAGACTTGTGCTTGAAAGAAGGAACACAAGCATCAATACACTTCACCCTACCCAGGTGGTGAAAGTTCAAATAGCAACCAAAGAGGAAAAGACCAATACTGAACTCATTTCATTATTCCTTTCCCTTATTACTTTGCTGCTTTTCCTATATCAAATCCTAACAGGGTTTTAGCTGAATAGTGTATGCTATTTGTACTAACATGAGATAATCGTCATGTCTACTAAGAACACAAAGTACTTGTCACTGTGGAAGAGGGCATCTGCTCAACGCTATAAATATTATATTTTGTCTCTTTGGTAATACATGGTTTATTACTTGTGTGGCTGTTGAATGGGGCACACTGTGGGCAAAACCACTCCTCAACAGGCACAGCATCCAAGGGAGGTGTTAAACACTCCATATGGTACCTTTAACAAGAAAATAAAAAAGTTCAGAAAGGTCTGTGATGAAACCCCTGCTGAAATCCATTACATCCATTGGTTATCATATACATTTTTGGGGGGGTTGTGAGATATTTCTGATTAAATCAGAGACTGAGAGAGAGTGTTCCCAACCTCATATATTAAAATACTCCCCTAAACACTGTCAGCTTTAAATCTTTGAGTATCTTAGACAAAGGTTTAGCACAGCATCTCACCCGGCATCGCAGCCATCACACAGTAGCATACGATCTTCTCGGTCTGATCCACCACACGCCTCGCAGTGGGTGTCCTCCAGAAGTGCATCTACCTCCTGTTCTTGTTGAAGCTCCACTGGCTTCTTAATTGGAATCTGTAAGCACACACAAAGGACAGATACAAAACACTGTCAGGACTGGTTTATCATTTGGGATTAGAAAACAGACAACAAAGAATAGTGACTTACTGTTTTCTTTACTTCTCCACCAAAGCACTTTCTGAGTAAGATGTTATTGAAGACTATCCGGTCCACTGGACAAGAGTTCACTTTCTAGAGAAACATCACTCTCAAAATAAATGCATTAACAGCATAGCAGCTTGCACACGCTGTATACATAAAACAAATATTTGCATTAAAAATAATTGCTGTTTTTGTTGTTATCAATGAGGTGCCGCAGCAGAATCCATCGGATCTTAATGTAGCTCACATCAATCAGCCAAAACATTAAAACCAGCTGCATAATATTGTGTAGGTCATTACTGTCTGAATAAACCAGACCTTTGGTGCTCAATAGTATCTGATACCAAAATGTTAGCGCCATTAAATTGTCATTTAAGTCCTTTATATGTTGGTGGGGTCCATGGATTTGGCTTATCTGTTACAGATTCTTGACTGAATTGAGATCAGGTAAATTTGGAGGCCATGTCAACCCCTTGAACTCTGTCGCCTTCCTCAAACCATTTTTAAAGGTATCACATTGCACAAGACTGCTGAAAAATGCCACTGCCATTATGGAATTCTGTTAGCGTGAACAGTTATAGGAGTGCTCCTCGATTTACGATGGAGGTCACGTTGCAATAAATCCATCATAAGTTGAATGCATTGTAAACAGAGGGGTATAACGTATACTACATAGCCTATTATGCTTAAAGCAATTTGGAAAAAACAAGGTAATTCAATCATTAAGATTGGGACATTTCAATTCATATGAACTTAAGATTCCTTACTATCTGCATAAGCTGAAAGTTGGTGTGTGTATTAACAGTTACATTAACATTCTAAAGCAAGACTTTATTAATCATAAAGTGATTACTCACCTTGGCCCACTCATGAATGCAGTCCACACAGAAATAATGGGCACAGTTCTCAGGCGTAGCTACTGGCTGGTCGCAAAACGGGTTGAGGCAGATGGCACATTTCTCTGCATCCTCATCTGAACTTAAATCAGCAAAGTCAGCTGATCCATTTCCTACCACTCCCTCAATCTCCCTTTCTTCATCTGGATTGGTCACATACACAGTATGAAGACAGATTAAACTCTGAATAGACATGAGTCAAGCTTAACATTTAAACAACATTTCAAACAAGCATATATATCTATCCAGAAACACAAAAAATGAGTGCACAAGAATAACACTAGAATATGAAGAACAAGTCTAGCTTCACTAACAAATGTATATACAGTTACCTTATTCTGATTATACTAACTTAGTACAGTGTGTCACCTTGTTTCTCGTCATTAGTTCAGTCCATAATGCTTGTCGTATATCAAAACTGCGCTGATACAATTTCTCCCATGAGGAATAACGGAATCCATTCCAAAACCCCATTAATTCACACTGTACACTGGATTATACACATTAATGGAGCTGTATTGTACAAGCTGATTTACAATGGAGATACAATCCCACAAATCCATCATAAGTTAAATGTACATGAATCGATTAGTTTAATATCGTCTACGCTGTGTAATAGCAGAGCCTAGTACTCATCGACATTTACATCAACAATGGACAAGCAATATGTGATCAGCAAGCTCATCTAAGATAAGATTTTTTTTTTCTTATTGCATGTAGTTCAAAATGTGGTAAATGTCAAAACCTGTTTTTCATTTCAGTTAAACGTAATAATCAAAATCAAGTTTGCATCACACTTACTGCATGTGATTTAACCTGTTTCACTCTTTACTTTATATATCTAAATATATGCTATGGTCAAGTGATCTGGAAGTGTCAATCTTTTTTTTCTTCAGCATGTGTAGTAACTTACACCATCTATCAATCACTGTTGTTATGTTTATTCTCATAGATTTTGGATTGCTGTCTTATTAAAGAATATAGCCACATATTTTTGGCTTTATGCACAAAATATTGTAGTTTCCAATTTTCAAAGTAAAGCAACCATTGGAAATGCAAACTGACTATTTTGCAATAAACATAACATTTTGCACAATGTCATGATACAGCACCCACAAGCAATAAATGATAGACAGGTTCTAACCTTCACAGCCATCTTCCATGTCTTCTTCCTCCCCATCTTCATCCTCCTCATCCAGAGAATCGTCATCATCTTCCACACTGTCTGAAGCTTCTCCTTGTGAACCTTCTGTGTCCTCCCCTGAGTGGTCTAAACATTACATCAAAAATACAGCTATGCACCATTTACTGACCATCTCATCAACATCCAGTTGCTTTAACAAACAAGTCTTGAGAACCATAATAAATTAAAACATTCAATGAAAACCGTTCTTCATAGTGTAAGTAGTACCCCCCCATAGTACAGCACAGTAAGTGTGCTTCCTCAGTTTCTTTTTAGAACCTTTTGCCAGTTGATTATATGGTACAATTAAAAGTGTTCCATGTGTTTAATTCGTCAACCATTTAGTGACAAATCCATCCAGTTTAAGCAAATAATTAAGATTTACTATGTTGACCCTTATTCTTTAACAAGTGTTCCACTTGTAATGTCTTCTTGTGAAAATGCTTGTGAAGTGCAAAACGTTTTCTTGTGAAAATGCCCTTTACATTTGCATTACAGTAGCATAAAAGTAGCATATCAGTCAACATGTTGTTTCACAGAACATAAGGTGGTCATTCAACGGCAAGCATTCTAATAAAGTGGTCGTGAATGCCAAACAATGCAACTCGATAAAAAACAAATGCACATGAACAATATTGCACCTTCATCAGAGAGAAGAGATGCAGCAGTTCTCTTGCCTTTTCCACGGCTCGCGTCCTTGTTGAACAGCACATCAGCACTTTCCTCCTCATCCATGACTCAGCATGCAAACCAATGTTGACTTATTGAGTTTGAGAGTTCTAGACAACTTCCACAAAAGCTAAAAAGGAAATGCAGAAATTGTTAACATATCAATGTACACTATATAGAACAAGAAAGGGAAAACATTCATGCATTCATTCAAGTCACAGGATTTATTGTATAATCTTTAGCTGTATTAAAAAGCAATGGCAAAGCAGTGGAGTCACACTACTAAGCAAACTACAAAGTTCATTCAGCAAAGTCCAGTAAGTAACCTTGAGTTCACAGAAGCATGAGCCATGAGCACACCCACAATACTCACATAATTGAACAATGTTTAGTGGTATCGATATGTCGCGCAGCTTTAGCACTTAGAATATACTGACAACTTCACAAACCGCACAGAGCCCTACAAAACAGTATGATAACGAAGCGATCGCGCTGTATTAATCTTACATGCTTCTCAATACAGCTACTATACTGTCAGGCAGCAGCCATTGTTTTGATTCCTCCGCCAGCAGAAAAGACGCGAAAGCAAAGTGGGAAGCGAATAGCAACACTAGCTTGCTACAAACAAAACATTCTGGCATTTCTCGCATAAGCTAAACTTAAAAGTGCCACTCAATTACTAAACAGTTTCCAAACCGCGATCGTTCTCTCTCCAGCACTGGGGCTAATTTTAACCAGGTCGCTATACTATGCTATAATTAACAGTGAACAGGCCTCTGTTAGCTGCACGTCCGGATCAGGTGGGGTTTATTAGCGACAATTGTGTTATTACATCCCGAAACGGTGCAGAATAAAATGGTGTGCACCTACCCTAGACAGCTAGATGGGACAGTGTTCATGTATTTACATCCCACACACACACACACACAAGGTTTATAATTCGGATAAACTAGCGCTACCGGCAGCAGAAAAAGCGACAGAAATGGCGGCGTGCACTCCAATCACACCAACACTCTTAAAGAAACATAGGCGAATTGTTTCTTGTTTAGAAAGTGGATTTTCTTGTTTAAAATACACTTAAAACACTCCAACACCGCAGGCTGTGTGTGACACTTTAATACTTTATATGGGGAAATACCGAAAATCTTCGATGAAACCTGTGATTAAAATATTGTAATCATGCTGGCGCCACCTTGTGGTTATAAAGGTGTAAGGACATTTTAGGAGATTTTATATTTTGTTTATAGAAGCCAATACTATGTTAATTGTACACTGTAAAATCTTCTCGCAAGTTAAGAAATAATGATATAATCCGTGGCTATTTAGACGCTTCAGTATCGGAAAACACGCATTTGATTATAAACAATGTACAGTATCAATACACACTTGTGGGTTAAGGGTTTTGTTTAAACAGTACGGTGTGGTGATATGGCTTAATTGATTAAACTGCTTGTCTGGTCAACAGGAGATTGTGGCTTCAGATCCCTGCATTACTTTTTTTGGGTTTCATATTTTTACATAAATACACACTTGTGGGTTAAGGGTTTTGTTCAAACAGCACAGTGTGGTGGTATGGCTTAATTGATTAAAGTGTTTGTCTGGTCAACAGGCGATTCTGGCTTCAGATCCCTGCATTAATTTTTGGGTTTCTTGTGGGTTAAGGGCCTTGCTGAAGAAGCATAATGTTGTGGAGATCCTGGGTTCTAAACACACGTATTGTTATATAAAAACACACTTGTGGGTTAATAGGTTTGCTTAAGTGTTATGGTGTGGCTGAGTTGGTTAACATGCGTGTCTATAAAGTAGGGCATCTTGGGATCAAATCCCAGTAGTGTTTTTGTGGTGTAGCAGAACACATTCCCTTTCGTATACAAATACACACTTGTGGGTTAAGGGCCTTGCTGAATCTGTACAGTATGGGTGCTGTGACTTTGATGGTTAATGTTCCTGCCTGGTAAACAGAAGATACTGGGTTCAAATCCCAGTAGTGCCTCTTAAGTGTGTTAAAACACGTACGTTTGAATGTATCAACATTTGTGGGTTAAATGCATTATGGCGATGCTTTATTTGTTAACATGCTTGTCTAGAAACTATGACCTTTATGGTTCAATACCCAACGGTGGTATTTTGGTATTGGAACACATTATTTGTATATAAATAAACACTTGTGGGTTAAGCCGCTTGCGAGAAGCACGTCGTATGGCACTGTGGCTTAGCTGGTTGGTGCACCTGCCTAGTAAATAGGAGATTCTGGGTTCAAATCCCAGCAGTGGCTTTTGGTTTGTGTTTCAGTATTGGAAAACACACATCTATTGTTATATAAAAACACACTTGTGGGTTAACAGCTTTGCTTAAGTGTTGTGGTGTGGCTAAGTTAGTTAACATGCTTGTCTAGGAAATAGGATATCCTGGGATTAAATACCAGCAGTACCGTTTGTGGTGTTTCAGTAGCAGGACACATACCCTTTTGTATACAAATACACCCTTGTGGGTTAAGGTGCTTGCTGAAACTGTACAGTGAGATGCTGTGGTTTGCATAGTTAATCTGGCTATTTAGTAAACAGGAGACCCTCGGTTCAAATCCCAGCAGTGCCTTTTGTTTCAGTGCTGGAAAACACGCATGTATTGTTCTATAAAAATACAGTTTTGGGTTAAGAGCCTTGCTCAAATGTGATGTTGTGGCTTAGTTGGTTGGCAGTGAATGTCTAGTGAACATGAGATTTCCGTGTTCAATCAGAATCAGAATTGGACTTTATTGGCCAAGCTGTTCATGAGTGCGATGGCGTATGGGAAGAAGCTTCTCTATACTCTTGATCCTTAACTGGCTGAAACGCCGACCTGAGCAAATCCCAGCAGGCCCTTCTACGTATTTCAGTATAAAACATAGTCCCTTTGTTTTTAAGGTTTCAGTATACGAAAACATATTTTTATATAAATACAACGTTGTTGTTTAAAGGTCTTGCTCAAAAACTCTGTTATGGCGCTGTGGCTTAAGGGGTTATAAAGGGGGTTTCGTAAACAGGAGATCTTGGGTTCAAATCCCAACAGTGTCTTCTGTTTCGTGTTTCAGTATTGGAAAACATGCACGTATTGTTATATAAAAACACACTTGTGGGTTAAGGGGCTTGCTTGAATGTCATGTAGTATCTTAGTTGGTTTGAAGTGAATGTCTAGTGAACAGGTTTTTAGGGTTGCAGTATACAAAAACATTTTTATATGAATAGACTCTTGTCAGTTAAGGGCCTTGCTCAAAAGCTAAATTATGGTGCTGTAGCTTAGATAGTTAAAGCACCTGTCTAGTACATAGGAGCTCCTCGGTTCAAATCCCAACAGAGCCTTTTCACTCTATTTAACCATGTACACACTTGTGGGTTTAATGCCTTTTGCATATTTGTGTCTCTTAGTTTGTTAACATACTTGTTTAGAAACTAAGAACTTTGAGGTTCAAGTCCCAAAGTACTTTTTGGCATTTCAGTATCTAAAGACTCGCTATTTTGTATATGAATATACACTTGTGGGTTAAGAGGCTTGCACAAGCAGCATAGTGTGGTGCTGTGGCTTAGTTGGTTAAATTGTCAGTCTAGTGAACAGAAGATTCAGGATTCTAATCATTTTTGTCCATATCGGTTTAAAACGCACTGTTGTGGAAATTGTCTATTTAACCCAAGAAAAAAAGCAGGCCGAGCAGTAATTAAATTAAAGATTTTTTTCTCCGTAGAGGATCCAACACATCAGCATGTGTGGATAATAATTTACACAAGCAAGGGTTTTTATACACATAGTTTCTCCTCCTTTCTGGTCTCAGACATGACTTAGATAACAAGCAGGTGGTTCATATCAATATCCTTGAAAGGACCAATCTGTTATTCTTTATCTAAAGCAACTCTCTTGCTTCATGCACATTCATATGCTCCTTTTACACACAATTCAGCATGATTATATGTAACACTCAGAACAAAATATACCATAGTACCAAAATATAGAAGAGAACAGTAATATTAACTATATGTTGATTAATAATACAAAAGATTAAAACTTATCCCCAACAATCCCCCCTTGTTACTATAGACATCTGAAATATAAATTCTGAAAAATAACATCCACCATTGCATGTAGACTTTCTGCAATGACTTTAATCGGGTGCTGAGAGATGTGGATTCAGGTGGCTCTTTCAGCGATCTACACAACAGTGTGAGTGGTCAGAAGCACTTGCAAGGGTCCTTGCCACCAATTAGCTTTTCAACTCTTTCTTTTGTACACCTTTATCAGGATCCAATCTCCAAATTTCACAGAGTGTTCAGTCACAGCTGGACTAGGCAATGCATCCTTCACCCTTCTGTGAACATCAGACAAAACAGAGCAAAGCGTTGCACAATATTTTTGCATGTGATCATCTTCCAGTGCCAACGTTTCTTTCGTGGGGGAACACTCTGTATTTGGCGGTCAACCAAATATAATTTCAAATCTTATTTGCATACAGACAATGGGCAAAGCATCCACCCAATTTAAACCTGTTTCATTACAGACATTACCATTTGTCCTTTCCACTAGCCCTGCGCTCTGTGGATAATAGGCACAGTGTTTGTGCAATGGCATTATCTCGCTTACATCTTGTAATGCGTTTCCAATAAAGGCGGGCCCATTGTCTGAGGAAATTTTTAGCGGAATGCGAAACCTTAGAATGATCTCCCTTAGGAGAATTTTGGCTACTGTTAGTGAATCATGATGTGTTGTGGGGTATGCTTCTACCCATTTGGAAAACATTTTGATGATCACATACTTCTTTTTCTGACATGGTGTTAAGTCAATGAAATCCATTTGCAGGTGGTCAAATGGCATGTCAGGTTCTGGATCACCGTGTGTGTGTTTATATGGGACTGCTCCTATAGCATTGTCCTTGAGTTCTGAATCTCTTTGAGATGTGGTCTGGTTTGAAAAGGGGTGCTTGGATGTAACGGACTATGGGGAACTATGCAGCTGCTTTAGCAGCAGCGTCTGCAGATGCGTTCCCAAGAGATTCAAGGGTTTTGGCAGAAGTATGAGAACTTTAGGCAATATAGCTTGTGGCAGTAAAACAGCATCCAGAAGTGCTGACACAAGTTTATGATGTGATATTGGCTTACCTGAGGTTGTGAGGAAGTTTCGCTGTCTCCACAGATTACCAAAATTGTGGATAACCCCAAAGCTGTACCTGGAGTCTGTGTAGATGATGACAGACTTACCCTCAGCGGCCTTGCATGTCTCAGTTAGGGCCACTAGTTCAGTTGCCTGTGCAGAAAAATGTGAAGGTAGACTACCTGAAATAACAGTAGCGGTAGGGGTAACGACAGCAAAACCAGATTTAGTGACACCTGAATGACTGAATTGACTGTCTTTGTGTACTTTCAGACTGAAAAATGCATTGGCCAAATCAATCACAGAAGGAATTTGTGGCAGAATGGTGTGGGGATTTGGTACTTCAGGAGCTCGAGCATGAATAGCTTGATTTACAGTCTATAAATCTTGGACAAATTGCCATTTCTGTGGTTGACCAGGAATGACAGCATTTTTTACTGGCCAGATAGGGGACCTACAGGGGGAGTCCAGACATTCCACAATGAAACCTTTTTCAAGTAAACTTTTGAACACCGGTGTTATACCATACACGGGTGTTATACCATCAGTTGCCTCCTTTTTTGAGGATACTGCATTGTTAATTTCTGGTTTGCCAATTTTTTGCCAGTTTGCCTCGTGGATCTTTTCGAGTTCATACAGGTATTCAGTCACTGATTTACCCTCTCCTTGTTTGCATGAGGAGAGTTTAGTAAGATCCAGATGAACAGGAAAAGTCGGTTTGCTCCGCTGAAAGAGCTCCTCGGCTGTTTCTTGATATGATGATCCTGACTCCTGGTTGTAAATGATGTCTGTGTTCAGAGGCAAAGATCCTTGTACCAGAGTCCATGGCGGAAAATGAGGGCTGGGCCTTCAGGACCCATAACTTGGATACTGGGCATCTGTGGTTCTCCTGCAGTGCACAAAGGAGGTTTGGTGATTGATGGCTCTGATGGCTTGCTCCTGGTAACAGCTGTGGATAACTTAATTATTTTCTTTCATGGGCAGTGGGTGGTCGGCCTTTCTTTGCCTGCGACCTGTTCTGGACGGGAAGATGTGGGTCGTCCTCATCTGTGTCAGTTGTGTCATATTAATTCAGCTGTGGATCTGTGGCGAATGCTCCTGCTGCATCTTGTCCTGCCTGGAGAAGTTTGGATTCATCTGGAGTTGGAGGTGGAGGAATTCATCCAGGGATTCTTTCTGTAGGTTGGAGTCTGTACGTCCTCCCCGTGTGTCTCCATGGGTTTACTCCGGGTATTTATTATTATTATTATCATCATCATCATCATTATTATTGTTTTTTTTATTATTATTTCTTATTTTTATTAATATCATCATTACTATTATTATTATTATTACTATGAATTTTTTATTATTATTATTATCATTTTTATTATTATTTATTATTATCTTTTTATTATTATTATTATTATTATTATTATTATTATTATTATTATTATTATTATTATTATTATTATTTGTATTTATTTGGCAATAAATATATTTTATTTTTTTTACAGCAAAAACACATTTAAAATATTAGCACCAAAATGTTGCAGGGTATTTTATATGAGTATATTTTTATATACAAAGGTGTTTTTAATGGATTATAATTATTTTTAATCCGACGTCATTAAAGGGTTAAAACACTGTGGATGTGAGAGTGTGTAGTAATGTGCAGAAGTGTCCTGTAGGGGGCAGCACTCAGTCTGACCATAAGACATTATGTTACATGTATATATATTATGTTATATATTATTATTATTAGTATTACCATTATTATTATCAATTTTATTATTATTATTATTATTATTATTATTATTATTATTATTATTATTATTGTTATGATAATAATAATAATTATTATTACTATTATCATTTTTATTATTATTCTAATTATTATTATTCTTATTATTATTAATATTATAATTATTATTATTATAATTATTTATAATTTTATTATTTAATAATATGGTTTTTGTTATTATTATTATCATTATTATTAGTATTAGTATTAATTATTAATATTATCATTTTATTATTATGATTATTATTATGATTGATATTATTATAATTATAATTATTATTTATTATTATTATTATTATTATTAATTTGCCAGTAAATATATATATTTTTTTACAACAATAAAAATGTAAAATATAAGCACGGTGTAAGGGTTCGTGCCGCGGTCGTTCTGGAGCGCCGCGACCGTCATGTGGCTTTGTTTTCGTTTTGCGCTTCCCCCACGTGGCGGGTTGTTTTGTTTTTCCCCCGCGCCGTGCTCCATTTTTGTCGTCTCCGCCCCTTTTGATTTCGTGCACCTGTTCCTTGTTTTCCCCGTCATCAGGTGCACGTTATTTAAGCCCCGTGCTCACAAAAGTGAAAGCTCTTTGGTTTGGTTTGGTGTGGTTTGTGTCTCCCGTCCTTCTGTTTTTTTGAGTTTTTGTTTTCGGCTCCCATGACGTCTCAGGGCGTTCGGCCCCCGCGCCGTCTCAGGGCGTACGGCTCCCATGCCGTCTCAGGGCGTACGGCTCCCATGCCGCTTCTGGACTCGCGACGGGTAGAGGGACTGCGCCATCCCCAGTATGAACTGGGGCCTCATTTCTTTCTGTGCGTTGTTTGTTTATGTTTCCCCGTGTGCGTGTTATTTATTTATAGAAATAAATGTTTTTTGTTTTCCCTAGTCGGTTGTCTGTCTGTGGATTATTGCATTTCGGGCTCCGGTTCAACGCACCGGGGCTCCTGGAAATTTGCCGAGTCCGGGAATCATGACACACCGCTGTGTTTTTGGGTATTTTCTATCAGTACTTTTTTACATACAAAGTGTTTTTTATTGGATTAGAATTATTTTTAATTTGACGTCATTAAAGGGTTAAAACACTGTGGATGTGAGAGTGTGTAGTAATGTGCAGAAGTGTCCTGTAGGGGGCAGCACTCAGTCTGTACGGCCTTACGCATTTACATTTACCGTCATTTAGCAGATGCCCTTATCCAGAGCCACTTCCAAATAATGTGGGATAAGGGCCTTACTCAGGGGCCCAACTGTGGCAGAGGTGGGATTTGAACCCTGGATCTTCTGCTCCATAGTCCAGTACCTTATAACCACTAGGCTACCACAGTCCACATCAAACACAGCTTTTAAACACGGGGGCACTCTAGGGTCAGCTTCTAATAAAGCTCAGCTGTTTGAATCGATTATTAATGATTAATAAAGACTTTAATGATTTAATAGTTTAAGTAAAGGATGAAAACAGAAGAAACTTCCTGTCAGTGATTGAGAATCGAGCTGAAAGGAAGTGTGGGGTGTTTGTGGTAAATGTGTGTGTGTGTGTGTGTTCTTTTGTGACTGCAGTCATTTCAGTGTAACAGCCTGAGACTCACACACACACTCGGGTAAGCTCGTTATTTATTAATAACAATCGTTTATTTAATAGAGATGAATGTATTATATATATAATTATAATTATACTTTAATTAAACCTCAGCTATAAATCAATAGGAATGTTGTAATGTTTATCTTTTATATTATTATTATCTTTAGAACAGCTTATTAAGCTTAAATGTATTATAAAGTATTATTAATATGTTTTCATTACAATATAAACTGGATTATTACAGCCTTTACTGAACAGAAGGTGATATTTTTAATAAAATATAAAAACGAAAAAAACACATCTGGCTTGAGTTCCTCTTTTGGTTCTTTAGGCAATCTTAACGCCCTGCACCCTAGCAGAGGCGGCCGGAGTAACAAAGCCATACTTTCTAAATATTTTATTCAACAAATAGTGTTAATAAGACAAAAAAAAAGATTTAAATAACAGTAATATTTGCATTATACAGGTTTTTTATTTTCTTATTCCTGCTGATGTTTTGACTTGTATTTTTTTCATTGGGATCACGTTGGTAGTGACAGTTGGAACTATTATTATGGTGTAAGGGGTGTGAGGGAACACTGTGCTGGAAGGGGGCTATGGAAGTGGCATCGGGTAAAACAAGGGGTGGTGAAGCAGGAGTCTTGGGAGGGAGGAGGAGGGAGGAGCTTTGGGGGATCTGAACGATGAAGCAGCAGCTGCAGGTCCTGCTTTTACATTTAGCCTTATCCAGAGCGACTTACGATTAAAAACATCTTACAATTGTTACGAGATGTGGTGGTTTTAGGACCCAAGGATGCGGGACAGATAAAATCCCACGATGTATAATAATAATAATGGGGAAATAATATACAAGAACTAAAAGGGGATTAAGAGCGAAGCGAAAGGCTCCTGAACACAAAAAACCAAAAGGATAAAATGTCGCTGATGTGTTGCGTCCCGACTGGGAGCAACGCGCGAACTGATCGTGAGAGGGCGCCGAAGCGCCAATGAGGCAAACGTGCAGAGAGTACGATTTGGGAAGTCTCCCAAGTGGCAAGGTACGAAGGTAGTCTGAACACCAGAGGGCGAAGGTGAGCTCGGACGCGCATGTAGCGCGGGAAAGCCATGCCGGGGCGCGTATAATTCAAACTCTAGCCGGGGCGTGTCTCATTACGAGAGGGCAGCCTAATAGAGTGAGGCTCAAAAGAGCACAAAAGGCGCCGAATCGTCAGGGGGGCGAACGTGAGCTTGGGCGCACGTGTGGCGCGAAGAAGCCAAGCCGGGGGGCGTCCCATTCAGGACGAGCAGCCGGCTGGAGTGAGGCTCGTTGGGTGTCGACGACGGAGGAGCGTGAACTCAGGCGTGCAAGGAGCACAGGAGTACGGGACTTTGAGGGGCACCTAAAAATACTAAATACGTCGGGGGTTCCCCCCGTACACGTCCATCAGCACTAAAAGCCCCCGGAACGTTACCACTATCCCTAAAGGTGTTCGTAAGGGCGCGAGTGTGCCGGTGGTCGGGTTTATGAAAATTAACATGGCCGGTGACATCAGACCTGTTTGACCTGTTCGAATTTCGTGTTTATAGCTTAAAAATTGACCGAGCTACAGCGGTTTAAAAACAGCCCTATTCATTGTCTATGGGATTTTTGTGCCAGAAAATCGGGGGCACCGGGTGCACGGTTCAAGA
>JAVSBV010000029.1:5194845-5207190 GCA_033117975.1 Parotocinclus spilosoma | reverse complement strand
TATATAAAATTACCTACAAAGCAAGCTGTTATAGTCAGTCCAAGCATGCAGTTGTCATGCTAGATATTGACAGACAGGCAGGCCGCAATCTGCTTAAAAACACATTTGTGGCGAGTATACACTTAAGGCTCACAGATGCAACGTGATTGCCCCCTATTAAGAAAGTCTGTGGCTCTACTTTGTATGTAAAATCTCTGCCCAAGAAATACCCTGGGCTCTGCACATTTGTTGTGCAACATGTGCAGTCAACCTAAGAGCTTGGTCTAGAAGTACTAGAAGTCAGTTCCATTTACAGTTCCAATAATATGGTGAGAACAGTTACTGCTGTCTAGCCAATATATTGTACAATGTCTATACTTAAAATAAGACCTCTCTGCCTTTAGCCACAAGACCAGTGACTGAACCAAATGTAAAAAACGACACTGATACGGCTTTTGAATGGATGGGATTTGCTCACGACAGGACGAGTTTCTATCTTACAGAATCGTCAAGAATGTTAGGCAAACCTCCTTGCATAGGTTGACTGCCTCAGTTTATGCACTGCCATTGATGGATTGCTCATAGCTTTGGTCCTTTCTGTGTGGGGTCTGCATGTCTGCGTGGGCTTACACAGAGTACTCTGGTTTCCTCCCACAGTCCAGAGGCACGCACTAGGTTAACTGATTATGCTGAAGTGCCTATTGATGTTACCTTCTGCGTCCATTGATTAAATGGCCATTGATGCTAATAGTGATATTAAATAAATAAAAATAAACAACTTAGTTTTGGGGTTACATGCATGCTAAAATGGTATCTTGTTCTAGATTTGTCAAAGTTAAGTTAAAGCCTGTTATACACTGGTAATGTCCACCCTTCAGTCCCTACTGGCTATGTGATACTCATGAAAGAAACCTGCACTAACAGTGCAACACACACAGCACTTTGATTACGACTGGAACATCTGTAGTGATGTGCCATATTACATTAAAAAAAACTTCTTAAAAAAACTTACTCCTTTAATCTTTTTTTCTTTGTTTTACTGGATCGTATTACTCTTCATGTAAAACTCTGTTTGACGTTAGATTGATGACACAAAAAACCCAGTAAGTGGTGGAGATTGAAGACGGGATGTTTGATAGTGTAGTGGAGCCAATGAAAATAGCATGAAAGGCAGTTAAAGACGGTGCCGAACATGTCATTGGAAATTCATTGTCTGCGTTCGCACTTGGATTATTTCTGAAAGGCCATGGCCATGGAAAAGCTGTATGAGGGCAATTGGAATCCATAAGCTTTGGCTGACTATTGTTGGACAATGACATGAGGTACCAGATGCTGAGGACAAACACAAATCAGCTGCAAAACATTTTAGACCAAGCTCAGCTAAGACGATGCTTCAGCGTTATTCTGCGAACAAATTTGATGCAGTTCAGTGCAAGTCAATTCAGTATGTGTATTTCAATGTTTCTCCAAATTTCTGCCTGATATAGCAGATCAGAAATTATGCTTTGGTTCAGCTTGACATTGTCTATCATGAGTCCACTTTTTTTTTTCAAACAGAAAGCAGAGTTTTGTGAATTGTAAGTAGAACAGTGCAGAAAACAACCACTGTGTCGTGGTAGTGCAGTTTTCTTTCCTTTTCTTTTTAATTGGCTAAGATGTGATGTTGTCATTCTCACCGGCATTTTTAACAAACCCTGCTTGTGCTATGCATTATTATTTCTTAATTTCAAGCTGACTGGATATTTAATAATTTGTCCATTATCAAAGCAACATGGGGACACTTAAGTTTTTTTTAGTACACAGGTGTTTGCAAAGTGTCTTCTGCTAGATGTTGAATGACTGACTGATGGGTTGGTTTTGGTACTGTTTTGGTCCTGTCACTTGTATGTGTACAAGCAGCTGTGTGTTTGTGGTTACAAACAATTGATTACAATTGATTTGAGTGACTGTATATGCATAGGGCTGTAACTTCCTGTGCATTCAAATATATTTCAAAATGAATTATCCATAATAAAATATCCCACAATTTTTGTGAGTGCTGTATAAAAACAAATAATGTAAGAATTAAAAGAAATCTAATCTTCAATGTTTGATGGATATTTTTGCCTAAGCATGACTGTAATAATTGTAAGTGTAAAGAACATTGTTGAAAGCACACTTGTAGACTAGATGTACAGTATCGTGAAATGGTCAAGAGTGTGGTAACTACAGTCTTACACCAGGCCTGGCCAACTTGCCTTGACACTGTAATAAGCATAGTCCTGGATTATGCTTTGAGAGGGGTGTGTAGCTGTAGACTCTTGGAGAAGATGCTGATAAGAGGAAGCTGTGAGAGAGGGAGCCCCTACCTTGATACTTTATCAGGTCTGGAGCATTTGATGGTTCAGAGATTAAAGATGACTGGGGACTGTTGTTGGTTGGGGGTGGTTTGTGTGCAGGAGTGTAGAATAGAAGGACTTCGTATCTATGCTCCATTTTTCATCATTTTGTTCTCTCTCTCTCTCTCTTTCTTTCTCTGTCTGTGTGTGTGTGTGTTTGTGTGTGTGTGTGTGTGTGTGTGTGTGGTTGAGTGGCTTTGCCCTTGCTTTGAATTACAGAACAGTTATTAGCCCTTCAGTCAGTCCAGGAAGGAACTGGAGATATGAGGTTATGGATGGGTGCGGTTCGGGGTCTGTCTCAGGACTCAGGTTTCCACATAATGGATTTAGTTGCATCAATGCTCTGAAGTATTTTCAGAGTTAGACAATGCAGTGGTTAATAATAACAACAGAAGTTCTGGTTGAGTTGGAAATAATGTAGGTATATTGGTCAGTGATGTCAAATATACTTCACAGGAGAAAATTAAGCGAAATGTAATGTTAGGATTGCAAAAGCGTCCTGACTTCATGTCCCACTGTAAAACAAAGTGGCAAGGAGATGAAAATGGTAAATCTCTGTAAAGGGCAGTACTTCTAGATCAGGAAAAAACCCTTTTAAAAACCCTTTGTTTCTAAATAACAGATTTCCAACTGAACATAAAACTTTAAGTCCTTGAAACCTGGATTGCCTATATTGATCCACCGCTTATTGTCCATGATTAGTTACTGACCTCTCAAGTAAGAAAATCTGTACAGTTTTGGATGTCCACAATTTCACATTTTGTTTATTATATAGTGTATAATACAGTATTCGGGTTGAAATAATGAGATGCACCAACGACATTTTTATACAGTACTGTGCAAAAGTATTTGGCCACCATTTGATTACTTGTTTTAGCGATGGTATGAAGATCATATATAATTTGATTTGTCACTCCATAATACTCTTTTGCAATTATATTAATTCTAGATTTTTTTGCGCTTTAGCATATCCTAGCCATTCACAATGTTTCCATCTGAAAATGGTTTCATGGCTGCTAACTTCCAAAAAGAAATTCCATGTTCCATCATTCACGATCAAGCTTTTTCAGACTTAAGAGGAGTCAGATTAGCGTCTGGGTGAAACTGTCAGATGCTGCCATTGATCAAAAAAGGGGAGGTCACAGTAAATGCTTGCCACTGTAACCTGTAGAAACTGCTGTTTGTTTTCTTTTCAGCTTTTTAATACTACATGCAGATTTCCTGTATGTTCTGGTTGTGTTCTAGTAAAGAGACTGATAAATAATTATTTATGGTCATCTAATGGTGGCCTAAGACTTTTGTACTGTACTGTATATCAGATATCAGTAGAAGATGGCTCTGTTTTGGAACCATATTTTCATTCTGTAGAATGTGTGATGTGTGTCAGTGGAAACAGTGGAAACAGCATCTGTGTAATGTGGTTTGCAAGGTGTGCATTTTGACAGATCCTGTTGGATTGTGTAGTAATGCACCGTGTCCAAAAACCATGTTCCCCTGCTTCTTTTTTCGACACTAGATAAACTGGCAGAATTGTTGCAGAACGTTGGAGCAGCCACGGTCAATTTTTTCTCAATTTCAAATGCCACCATACATTTTCTGTTTACTAGCTTCTCACAAAGCTGTGCTGGTTGTCATGGCCAGTTCTGTTCCTTTTGTGGGCATATATGCTAATGTCAGGGTTTGATCTTCCACCATGGCTTTGAGTTTGTAATGTGCAATGCTTGACTGCACTTTTCATGTCCAATCTGAAGCGTTCCCTGTCTTTTTTCATACTCTTCATAGCCATCTTCCTTTAAAGTACTGTTTTTTATTTAAATTAACCTCAGTGGTTAAATTTTGTTTGTTGTTTAAAAGCAAAGTGTTGATTTAGGTTGGTGTGACATTATTCTCTTGATGTCTTGGCAGGGAGAGGAGTACAGTGAAGGCAACATTTTCTCATTAAGTTCTCATTAAGCAGTCAGTACATTCCCAGAGACACACGGGAGCTTTCCATCTTTTTGGGTGTTATATTGTATATTGTTTTTATGGATGCTTTTAAATGTCTGCAGCTATACTGATATTACAGTTATTTGTATTGTCTCAAAAATTACTGATCTAGTGCTAATTAATTGAACATTAACTGAACCAATTCTCTGCCTGTAATTAAGGAAGCTTATGTTATGACCTGATTTCCGAGATCTCGGGCCATTTGGACTGCACAGACAAGTGTTATGGGACACTTTCCAAGACCCCTCAGAATACTTCCGTATTCTAAAAGTTCGTTTTCAATACAAAGATCAGCCATAAAGTTAAAACCACCTGTCTAATATTATGTACATCCCCATCACCAAGGTTATGACCTGTCAAGGTATGGAAGTCCTGAAGCCTCAGTAGATTGGATTTGCTCTTCCCTCACCAGTCAGAATGGCCAAGTGTCTTACTTATTTTTGCAGAAGCCTGAAAATTCAAAACAGTACCTAAAGTAACGTTTATTTTATCTTTGCTTTTTGTATATGTTTTTACTGTGTACAGATACGAGTCCTTTAATGACCGCATTACGCTTAGTGAAACAATATATCCTGATCAGATATTACCATCTATATATCTAGTCATTTTAAACTACGGTAATGTAAATATAAATAATATTTTTACATGACAACTCTGTGCAAATGATTGACATTAATGTGCCAGAAATACAGCTGAAAACACAATTGGAAGCTACAATCTACACAGAATCCCTACCACATTTTCCATTTATGGAAATTCACAATAATAATGGAAAAGCTGTAACACTTAATAGGATTGTATGATGACCCTGATACTTTTATTTGATGGAAGCAGAGAATGCATTGATAGACAGTGTTAGGAACAACATGGAAGATCAACCAGTCAACAGAGATCCAACAAATGGGAACCAATTTATATATTTATAGTTTAGAGAGAATATACATGTATTGATGGGATAAAAAAGGACAGTCACATACACTTAGAAATGTTTGTTACAAATAAGCAGCAGAAAGTCATACATAAACATGAGCAAAAAAGTCTTGAACAGTCCATAGTTTAAACGCAAGCTAACAACCAAGTGAGCCCAGACAAATAAGGTAGTTACTTCTACAGATGCCATAGTACAGTGTTTTGATTGTTTGTTTGCTGAATTATAATTAACATTATGTGATGTGATTTATTAAGACGTCTCGGGTCATTTATCATCACTTTTCAAAATGTTCAATAAACGTTGCAATATAATTACAAAATGCATCACATTGTATCTGTGTATTGTGATGCATATCATATCATGAAGTCCTTGCCAATTATCTTTCTTATTATAATTTATCCTAATTTTTAGTTATTAAAGCAAATGGACATTGATCAGATCGATGTTAAACAGCATGTACCTGTGCAGTATTTTGGTGTTAAACTGGGGTCTTCTAAATGTACACATCTGTATTAGGTCATTAAACATATCAACTGAAGAACAGGGCTGTGTTATTGCTATTGCTTGTATGAAAATGGGATCAGTCAGTCCTTGCAAACCTAACCATTTGAGAAATTAGCACTTGAAAATACTATTATGTTGTATATAGTCTTCATTGCGCCTGGAGTCTCACTGACTGGCTGACAGTATAATGCATTCATCCAGTGATGGTTGAGTCTCACAAGAGAATATCTTCTGATTTCCTCTGTATTGTGCATGCATAGCAGTCTCATAATTTAATAGTTAATCTCATAAATAAATCAGTGGTGCACCAACCAAATCAAGTTTGGATGGAAACTGTGCCTGCATAGCAAATGAAAGTGAAAGTGTACTTACAGCCACTATAATCGCAGTGTGGTAAGAACCCTAAAGACCAGTACAGGTCTTTAATTTGAAAAAGACCTTATTGAAAAGATTAATAACCCTGCCTATTCTATTTCTTATATTCTACCCTGGAATCTATTCAAGGTAAATTCATGCCTTTGGTAAATAATACCAGGATTTACCTTACTGTAAGATTGTCTTAAAACCCATTTACCAATTTGAGCTTCTGTGTCTATTTACTAAGATGTCATGGAATGCTGATTAACATGATCCTAGGGATGATGTTCTTTGCATGTTTGTGTCCCTGAAACAGTGCATAGCTTGAGCAAGGTAATGGGAATCAATCATGTAATTTTGTCTTGACACAACCTGATTGCGATGGTAATGTATGTTAATGACATGAGTAGTGTCTATTGATGCGCTGAAGTACATGACACCTATCGGTCAAGCCTTGGATTTGATGCTAAATGTGAAATTATCTTTTATTAACTCTGACTAGGCACTGATTGATTGCCCATTAAAAAAGGTATTTCATTAAAGGCCTTGTATAACGGTGTTAAAATGTTAGAGCCGAGGACCGGGGAATTCTAGTTAGAATGACCTCTTTACTCTTTTGTTCCAGGATTCACACCCTCTGAGTATACCTCTTAAAGAACACATGGAAACAAAACGGCTGTAACATTTACTGTGTGGATTATAGAGCTGGTACTTACTGTTCTCTGAACTTGATCATAGCATCTGGGTCATGACTGGAAAAGAGATGAGGTCAGTGAGGATGATGTTATACTGAGAGATGGAGTGAGAGATGGTACAGAGAGATGGAAAGTGGTAAAGAGAGATGGCGCGAATAGTAGCGGGAACCACTGGAAGGAGAGCTAGAAGTTACATTGGACTGAGATATGGTAAAGACACCTTTCTTCTAAGTGAGTCAAATTCTGAATAGATCTGCTTTATTAACACTGACATCAGTATATTTTAGTTGTTCAACACTTCATGGAAGGAGATTTCTTAAACTGTTGCCACAATAGTGAAAGCAAACATTTTTTTCCGAAAATGCTATCGTATTCTGAAGTATTTTCTTTTATTTATTTAAATATATTTTAATCCAGTTTTTTCCATTACAAAAAATATAATCATTTATGGGGGCACTTATAGCAAACTGAATCAGTACAGCAAAAGGGAACATACTAAACCCTTACAGTACATGGGTTTGTTACATGGTTCAGGCCACCACTGAAGTAAATATGAGAAAAATATCAGACTCTTCATACACAGACTGTATATAAACCCTTACATAAACAGTTCAGGCTGCTGGTGGTGGTGTGATGGTGTGGGAGAGCATCATTTAAATGCCAAAGCCTACCGGAGTAGCGCTGCTGACCATGCCCGTCCCTTTATGACCACAGTGTGCCATCCTCTGATGGCTTTTTCCAGCAGGATATCACACCATGTCATAAAGCTGAGATCATCTCAAACCGGTTTCATTACATGATAACAGGCTCACTGTAAAGGTCTTCCAAAGTCAACAGATCTCAATGCAATAGAGCATCTTTAAGATGTGGTGTAACATGAGATTTCATCAGTCAGTAATGTGTAATGGTTTCCATGGCAATCCGAATCCTGATCACGTGGGATGGGTGTGCTTACTGTGCGTTGTTTAGGGTGTTGTAGATTTGCAGCCTTTTTGGCCTCATGGCTTTAAGGGATGCTTACGTGAAGAATTTTTCTTCGGTTTACTCGTAATAGTGGGTGTCACCCTTAACTGGCTGGAATGGAGCGATTCACTAAGGTTTTTAATAATTTCATGCAGGGTGATTAGATCTCACCGGCTGCTAATGGGATTTGCCCAGCTGAGCAAGCAGAGTGCTTGTTCAAAATACCAGCCATTCAATTAACGCTGCCCTGTTCCTTCCTCTATCTCCCACTCTCCCACTCTCTCACCCTCTCCTACTCTCTTACTGAACCCTTATTTTCCTCAAGGCCAGATGTGAGTAGTACTGCAATTCAGCATTGTCACCACATTTGTACAGCACTTTGTGTTTGACGGTGCAGATTTCTAAAAAGGCATTAATCTTGGGCTATACAATCGTCAAAAATTAATAAGAAAGTCAAATTTATATGGAGAAAATCCAGTCGAACCGGATATATTTATATAGCTGTTAAACCTTATGTTTAAAACTAAAATGACAATGAATTGTTTTTATCTGGTGTTGTAGAGTTGTCAAATAACTGAACTGAGTATGTTTTTATTGTACCTGACAGTACAGCTTTCTTATTGTTTGTTTAGCTACAGTTTTTGGCATGTTCTCCATGAGTAGGTGTCTTCCAATTTGAAAAGAATGAGAGAAGCTGGGTTGGCTACTCTAAATTGCCAGTAATTAGTAAATTAGTATAATTGTGAATGTAACTGTGTTATGGGACCGTAAATGATGGTGCAGTGGATGAGGTGACTCATGGACTGCTGACTAGTAGGCCCCAGCAGGAAGTCCTTTACCTTCAATCTTACAAGACTGTATCAGTTGTAAGTCGCTGTGGATAAGGGCATCTTCTAAATGCTGTTCATATAAATTAGGGCCTGTGATTGTTTTGGCATCCTGTAACTGGGATCTTTTTTATTTTTTATTTTTATTTTTTCCTTCCCGTCCAAATATGACAACACTTGGGTTAAGGGAACAACTGACTAAATCATGGTGACTAAAATGTTTCTCTTATATGCCCCATGCTGTAGAATATATTTTAATATTATATTATCGTATATCATATCACATCAAATCAAATCATATCAAATCATATCAAATCATATTGGATGCTTGGTGGCTCTAGTGGCACTTCAGTATACCACCAGTGCAGTGCCTTGGATATGAATACCAGTGGTGGCTTCTGATAAGGTTGGGCAAGAGGAGCCATGTATCTAGCCATGTGATGTACTGGCACCCCACCTAGCGTACATGTTTGTCTGAGATTGGCTCCGTTTACCAACTTACAAGACACTGCTCAGTACACAGTAAGTGTGGCTCTTCAAACAATATATTGCTCATATATTGTAACTTGTAATAAGTTGTTTGTTCATAGCTCAGCAATCGTTGTATATTAAAGGCTATTTTGCATACTGTTTAAATGTACTGCTCTCTGCCATTCAGTTTGTTTGGTGTTATGAAAATTTGATCAATAATTTCATTAAACTGAGAGTATGTCATATGTTAAGGATTAGAGCTGATAATGCATTGGACATCACTGCTAGCTGATTATAAAATCATGTCAGCAAGCCCTAGATGAAATGTTTTTCCTACATCTAAAATGCCACTAATATAACTGACTTGCATCAGAGTAATGAGAGTAGCTTATTGCTACTTGATACTACAAAATACTTGGGTCATTTACAAATGTGTGAGTTTAAAAAACTTGGGAATTGGGAATAAGCAGTGCAATCTGTTTTGATTCGACACTGTCCCACTCCATTTAAAATCCTCTGACTGTAGCTGTAGTGCCGCTCTTTTGATTTGTATAATGCCGTTTTCAGTGTATGCCTGCTGCTGGTTCTCATTACCGTACTGCCTATCATATCATAACTGCACTAATGAGACCATGAGCTCATGTCTCCTTTTTCTTCATAAAGGTGAGCTTCAGGTTCAGGCTTTCTTTTTATGCTGGAAAATGTCCTACATTATTGTAAATACACACGGCTGACTGGTCACAAAACATCACAGGACAGAGCCAATTTAGCAGACTAGCTAAAAGAGACCAAAATAGAGAATAATCACAGATAGCAAACAAACCCTGGTAAATTGTCTGCTCTCTTGAGACTCTCGTGATTTTCCTGCCTGTGCTGCTCATCTGCTGGGAACTCTCAAGAGGAAACCTGGTAAGTTGAGCTTTTATATACGGTATTTCAGATTGGATAAATCAAATAGCTTTCAATTAAGTCCTGTGTACACCTGAGATCAGAGGGTGTTGCCTGAGATCACCCTTAAGAATGTGAATGACTTGATTGATTCTCCTGCTTGGACATGGTTACGAATGATGTGCCAGTGAGTTGAACTTTAGGAAATGTCATTACCATACAACCCTCTCACAAAAGACAAATGGTAGTTAGTTCTGGCAGTTTGTGTTGCTCTGATGCCTCTTTATTAAAAGGTGGTGTGTTAGGATTTTCCATGGTCTGGCCTTCTGTGGGTGTATATCAACCGCTGGACTCAACACAGTGCTGTTCTTAAATGTTGAAAAGCAACACTTGATAGCCGTTTTACTATATCCCAGAACCCTTCTGCATCAATCACCAGAAAATAATGTGACAAGTACAGAAAACTATGACATCACATATACTTGCTGACTGAAAATAGCCAATAACTAAGCAGGCATTCAGGACTGTGTAACACTTGCAGTTACATCTTTTTTGACCTGTAGTAGCATGTTGTTTTTAAGCCACAGAACAGAAGAATGAGTGCGTTATCACATATAAGATCACGGCTGTGATTTGCTGAAGCTGAAGGAGAGTGCTGCTGATCATCACGGCTGTGATGTGTGATAGCCCATGACCTTGCCTATTCTGTTTGCTTTCATACAAGTTTTTTAACAGCAAAGTAAATCAAAAAGCTCTGACTTTCATACTGAATATGCTTTAGTACGGCTAGTACCCTCCACCAAAAAGTATGTCCACAACAAATTAGCTGTTTCTATGTGGTTTTAACAATTGCTATCCCTACCTTAACACAATATGCTAAAAAAGGCATATGGATCATAGAAATGCACGGACAGTTTTCTTGGCCGATTCCAAATTCCGATTTTTGACTGATCATTTTTAAACATTTAACTTTAAATATTCAACTGCTCAGTTTTTGGTTAATTCCAGTTTTCAGTTTCATTCTTTCTAAAAATTATAAATGAAAGCATACAGAACCAATTGATGAAGAAAGATAGCGAGATGACTCCATTCTTTCACTAGATTTAGGTTTGGCGAAACAAATACCAATCATTGCAAACATACTCAAATTGTTCTTTATTACAGCCTTGATGTAAGTCTTTCAATAAATAGTGCAAGGTAAAGCAAAGACGCTGAATTGTAACCCATCCCACAGGTAGCAACATAGATCAACCAAGATGGTAAGTCATACATACTTTAAGCCACCGAATGCAGTAAAAAACACTCTTACGCTAAATGGTACAATGTAATTTAAAGCACGAATCATTTATAAAATATTTTTGTTTTTTACGTACACACAAAACAGACAGATCAGATCACAGATACACAATAACCCAAAAGTAAACAGAAAAATAAAAGTTGGGGCCAGGAAACAAATACGGAGCAGGCTGAGCCTAAACTGTTTCAAGTGGAAATCTCCTTATACACATTAACTGAATAACATGGTATGTTATTAAGCACTTTTCTGTTCATGTGTGTGGCTGTGTTTGTGCTGCTGTTGGCATCATAAGTAAAACGGATAATCTGATTACCGGTACATGCCTAGTTTATATAACACTATGAAGAAAGTGCAAATGAGCAAACTACAATTGTAGTAAAACTACATCATTTAATTAAGAGTGACACGATTAAATGTAATCATTCATTTGATTAGTAAATCAATCATTTGTTTATATGTTTGTGTACTGGCCCTACTTAACAGCATGTCAGCAGAGTGATACCGGTTTGGTGTGAAGTAGCCATGTTGTTGGCACAAATATCAGCAAGGTGAGGAGTCTTCTTTTTTATTAAATGAGTTTTATTTGGAAACAGACTTTTACATCATACATACATCAAGTATATTTAGTGTGAGGAGTCTTCTTAACCAATCAGGGTTCACCGTTGGAATCAACTGTTGTATAACATTTAAAGCAGCTGGCTTGACCATGGTGAGTATATGAAAGCAACTTTTAGAGTGGTATAGTCTTCAAAACTCATCTCTGTCTGTATATATAGGGCTTTTAAGTTAATCCGTTGTAAGCTACGCACACTGCAGTAAAGGCTTTCAGCAAAGAAAAACAGACCGTTGCACTATTGCCATACTACTACAGTAAAGGGTATTAAACAGACTAAAAATGGACGTTTATGCAACATATGTTTTAAAAATGTGTTTTTTTAGATATACAGTACTATGAAAAAGATTTTTTTTTTCAAGATTTGTTTTTTGCAATGGTACAGTGAGTCCAAGAAGTATTTGATCCCTTGCTGATTTTCTTTGTTTGCCCACTAATAAAGACACTATCCTTCTG
>JAVSBV010000029.1:5183620-5194745 GCA_033117975.1 Parotocinclus spilosoma | reverse complement strand
GTACTTTAGGATTTGGTCCGAATAAGCGGCTGGTCCCATTAACTGGTGGTCCAATTAACCGGAATCGACTGTACTTTCAATTAGGTCTACGATATGAACAGCATTGTGCAAAAACCTTAGGATTTAGGTTTAAAAAAAGTTTTTTTGTTTCAGTACATTGTATTTGTGTAGCATTGGTAATGGATATGGCTTCGATTTGCCAATATTAATTTTCTCCAAAAAAAGAATAGAGGCAAAAGAATGTAACATATTTAGTGCTAGTCTTATTTTCAATTAAGCATAATTTGCAAGTATGTTACACACACGCTTTGGGAGAGTGAATTAAAAAGTCTTAACAGTGATTTCTTTATGCCTTGTTCCACACTTTTCAGAAGAATATACACTGCAATAAACCTCTGTAAATCAATACAATCCCTTAAAACTGTTTTTCTCATCAAGCTGTAAGACAGCATGCGAGTCTATTTCAAACAATAAAAATTGGATCTGTAATCTTAAAATATATTCTCATTCCTCTCTCTGTTGTCCCTCTACCCAGACATTTTAGTATGTATTACGCTAGGCTAAATTTTAATTTGTTAACTATGACTTCTTAAAGTTGGTGTAATATAATGTGGTGTGTATAATTTAGTAATAGTTAAGCTGTTTAGCACTGTAATTTAGTTCTACAGCTAGATTACACACTACTTGATTGTGATTTTTAAGGGTATCCCAGGTAAAAATGTACTGTGAACTTTGACAGTAGAACCATGAAGTGGCAAAATTACCATCAAAATCATTGGTAGAACTGTGAAATAATTTCTGGTCACTTCATAGTCAACCAAATTTACAAGTATACTATGAAATTTGACAATCAAAAATTTTCAGTAGAACTGTGAACTTTATAGCCAAACTGTGAAAGTTCACATTAAAACTGTTAATCAATTTACAGTTTTACTATGAAATTTCGCAGTACTTTTTTTCCTGGGATGGTTGGTATAGTGTGCAGATGTGTTAAAGCAAATTACCCTTTGGACTAATAATGGCAAGATTATGAGTTTAAATATCATCTCTACCAAGATCAGGACATGGATTAAACCCTTTTACTGTCTGATTGAATCACTGTTTTACATGGTATATAAATAATAACACAATAGTATTAAATAGTACAACGAATTGTGAATGAATGAAACATCTTAAATAAATACTGCATTGAAAAGATATTGCATCTGACTCAAATTGTAATTTGCTTGGGTGAAGCAGTGGTTAAATACACTAGTTCACCACCCCAAAAACCTATTTTTGAGTTCCTGTTATGTCTCCTGGCTGCCATATGCATGGGCAAGTTGGTCTATTGTTTTTCTCAGAAATAAATATTGATTTAGCAAAATGCAAATGCACTTTACTCATCTAACATTGTTACATTCTTACTTTTGACATTTTTACACAAGTTATTTTTCCAACGTCACAAAGTTTTGCAGTGTTTATCCATGCATTCCTTCGAACAAACTAGATTGGTCGGAGAAGTTGTTCCATACCACCTGTCTCTAAAGCTATTAATACTAAAACTGAAATGAATTCAGATCATTCAAATAACTTTTCATTTTTCACGTTACAGCTGTCTATATTAACTTGATACCTACATCCTGAAAGTCAAAGAATAAACTATAAATAAACTATAAAGTATAATTTAATAATCAAAACTCCAGTGCTAGTATGCGTTTGCCCAGCACCTCATCCATCTCACTGCTGGAATGCAGGATGGGTTATGGAAGGATCGTGACTGGCCGGTAACGTGCTCATGGTGGGTTCATCTATTGTCTTTGATGCTCTGGAGGAAGAAAAGTGTCCAGTTTTTAAGCAGTGCTGTAATCCACATAAGCAATGGGTAATTTGTTGCTTATCCTTATTTCTATTTTCCTAGTTTTAGTGCCATTTTCTTACTTTCCCTTCCCCATCCTATTGTTTTTGATTATGCCAGAATATACATAACCTTTTTAGAACTGGTGTTAGTGATCCTTGGTTATGAATATTTTTTGACTCACTGGATGCCCACAGGACCTTTATCTATCAAGTGTTTTCTCTCACCTGTGAAGCCAAATCGAAAAAGGAGGTCAGGCCAACTAACGTTATCACCTGATGTTATTTCTGCTCTGCAGGAGGTGACTCGGACTTTCCCACCTTGCTATACTAACAAACACTTTCTTTTAGTCTTACAAGACATGCATGAAATTCTGCTACACGCATACACACAAGCAGACTACTGCTGCATCCATCATAATCAAGTTCCTCCCACTCCATGTTTTTTAATGACTCTCAATGAATAACAATGTACTTTTTTTATTTATGGACTTTACATGTGGTTGCGGTGTTGGGAAATTACAGCTCCTTCTTATCCAGGACTTTAAAGGGATCTTCAGTTTGTTAATTAACATCCAATCAGCTGACCAAGATAGATTCAACAATACATAAAACCAATATCCTCTCTATCCTGTGCCTCACATTCTAAGAAACACGTTTTCAATTAAAAAGAACAACTTGACTTCCTGACTTCCTCTTGATGCGGTGCGCCTTCATTTTGAGAAAGTCATCAAGCTTACGCATGAACAGAGCTGATGGAATCACATTATGCTGAGCCCATCACCACGTCTCCCCACGAACTCTGTGGCTTGAGAGAAATCACAAACAGAGCAATGCACCATTAATAAACCTAATAAACATGAGGTATAAATAGTACTGCCGTCTTGCTCGATCAATTCTGCTGTGTTGAATGTGTATGTGGAAAGTAACTTTTGTCGTCTGCTATTTAGTTAACCCTTTTCTTTCTTCACTGATGAGCAGTACCGTTAATGACAATGACAAAGCAAGACATATTTTGGCTCATTGTAGAAGGGACATGAGCAACACACAGAATTTCGGCACCATAGTGGTGCAGTGTTTAGCACTACAGCCTCACAGCTCAGAGATCCCTGGGTTGATCCTGACTATGGGCTCTATCTGTATGGAATCTGCGTGCTCTCCCGATGTCAGTACGAGTTTTCTAGCACAGTCCGAAAACGTGATACTTTAATTTGTGTTTCCAAAGTGCATGAATGTGTGAGTGCATGTGCCCTATGACATGTCTTGTGCCCTGGGCTGCCGATTAGGAACCTGCTTTTATGTGACCCTGCCTGTGAACAAGCAGATGGGAAAATAAATGCACAGTATTTCTTTGATTCAGAAAGAAAAATCTTTATTCACAATAAAGGAAATCATTAGTTCAAAACCCTTGTGAACCATTCAGCTATAAAACATTTGACTACTTTCCTTTTATTTGTCTAAAGTGCTTTTCTCATATTTTTATCTTTCTCATATAAGAACTGAGGGATCAAGACAAGACTCCACTGCACTGAAAAACAATAATATGCTAAAATAAAGGCAGCTAAACATAAAAGCCACAAATACTAACGACACAGAGTCACTTAACATTGTGTTTTAAGAAATACATTTTAAAATTGATTTAAATTGATTGCATCATAAAAAGGTTTTTGCCATTCTTATGAAGCAACACAGTATTTGTTAATACATTTTCTGCAATTATATGATTTCTCTTTTTTAGGTTTAGTCTTGAACTACAATTCATATAATTATACATATTGAATGTGGCTGAGAATGAAATCTAAAGCTGTCCAACTAAATAGACAACAGTTATAAATAGTTTTATAAAAAACATATTATTGATATTTAATTGAATTTTATACACAATAGTGCCATTAAAAATTGCTTAGATAATAGATTGAGTTACAGTATATTAATATTACATATTAACAGTAATATTACCTAATATTACACAAAAATACTGTTGCAAGTTAACAAGCATGGCTTGAATTGAATTGTCCAGTGATGTTAGGTATTAGCAGATTGAGAGGGATATTTGTAATTGAATTGCGTATAATGGAGCTAAACTTTTAGTGGATGATGTTTTAAATTTAAATAATTTCGACTCGATAATGCCAGCTGGGTGATGTGATCTCAGCTTACTACGTTTTGAAAATAGAGAAGACAAGTTAATGAGGGAGTAATTTGGGAAGATCTTGCCTCTTGCAGAGCTCCCTCAATAACTACATTCATTCTTCAAGGTTTCCCATACATATAACATGGACTTATTTGGGACTAAACCTTATAAAATAAGCAAGGTATTTGTTCAAGGACCAACCAGTGGTAGCTGGGTAGACGCGAGAATTTAATCCTGGACTTTTGAATAAATGCTTCAGTTCCTTAATGTGTATGCTTATTATGTATGAGTCTCAAATGAAGAATTGTACATTACTAAGGCAAGTAACGCTAGGGCGTCCTGTGCTCATGGCATGTTTGGCTGCATGTGTTGACTGGGTAGATTAATGGATTAAGAATAACTGTTGACATACTGAGCATCTACTATAAATAAATGCTTTGGGTTTTTCCTGACTTTGGTGTATGGCGTCAAAATAGGTCCTAAAGTTTTGAAAACCAGAAAACAGAATCTGTAACCAAAAAATAACATTTTGTAATAAAAAAACGGTTTGTAAACGGAATATTTCTGTTTGTAATCGTATATTTTGAGTTTAATATTCTTGGATCGCTTTTTTGCACCTTTTTTCCATTATGCTTCTTTCAGTCTTGCTTTTGTTTCCAAAAAATTCTCGCTTCCGAATTTTGGACCAGATTTGACGGTGGGGCGGGATCTAGGCAATCATTGGCTGCTGGAGTTAAGCCCCGCCCACCGGTTCATTCTACGTGAATGAGGCCGCTACGTCAGCGAAAGAACGAAAGTCTTTTACCCGGGTTAGAAAATGGTCAGGAATTCTGTTTTTTGGTTCTCAAAACTTTAGGACCTATTTTGACACCATATTGGTGTTCTAGTTGATTTTCACAGTGTAGTTTTGTGTGTTAAGTAGAACACAACACATGTGAATGAATACTAGAAATCCAAGTTTGTTTCATGCTTTTCTATAAATTCTTGCTGTGCTACACATAAGTGGGACCCACCACTGACACCACATTCAAATGAGTATATGAATTATTCAGGCTTCTATAATGATACGTTCTTTTTGCTGACGCAGAGTTGGGGGCATTAAAAATAGATCTGAGTGCACAAGGAGCCTTGCAGAACTCTGTTTTGACTGCTAGCTTTTCTGGTCATAATTCGCTGCAATCCTGCAATGCTCAACTGTGCCTTGCAGAAGGACAGTTTTATGACAGGCTTGTGGACTATGGACTTGAGGATATCCACCAGACGTCTAGGCTAAATCGTGCTCAGGGAGCAGCCTGACTAATTCAGAGAGTCAGATTGGATTAAACCCTGTTTTTCACTGCTGTTCTGTGCTAGGAATGAGCTTGGGCTCAAGAGCTTAGTAAGTTATTAAAGAAATAATAAGAACTTAGTGAGCTGTCCAAAGATCCCTCGCGCTGCATTTCTCTGCGTGTGGAACATGGACATTCTGTGTGGTTGCTATAGTTTGTGAAAGCATAGATGGCTGATAGTCACGTCCACACAACAAACACGTGGCTATGATGACAGACAAATCTGTGCTGGCGAGGTGTTTCCTACTAGCAGGCAAATAAATATGCCACCTACTGAGCCAGCAAAGACCTCTTAAAGGTACTTTTTTTTAAATTTTTTTTTAATCTGTTGCTTCATAGAAGCACACAGCACGATTTGTAAAAGACTTAGTGATTTTGTTCAAGAATGCCTCAATACCCTCTGGATCATCATTTCTTTTAATCAGTCACTCCTGCCTGATGTCATCTGTGTTGGCATGTTCTGATCACATTTTAACATTGTTCACATTGTGTTCACACATAGTGTTCATAGAATCAGTGAATACTGATTACTTTTGACATTGTAACTGAACACAGTTTGACATTGTAACAGACACAGTAACTGAACGTAGACAACTTATTTGTTGAGCATCTGTGCTATCTCAGTGTACATTCGATTCAACTTATGTTAAGCCTCTGAACCCAGAGAAGTCGTCGCCACTTCTGGACATCTTTAACATGAGGTTTTAGTTTTGGCACAGTAAAGTTTAAGTAAAATCTCTGAAAGTAACTTTGTATACTTGATAAAGGTTTGCAAATCTTGAGTTTATATCAGCTATTGATTAATGACAGGATGTGTGAGGGACATCATAGATTGCAGCTTAGACTTTTGCCCTTGCCCTTGAATTGAAACTTCATTTAAACAAATGAAGTTTATAAGGCAAAACATGAAATATCTTTTGTTCATGCTGTTAAAACTATTCAAAACATTTTCATTTCACACCATTTTTCTGCTGTACATTAATAAAGTATTCAGTATACTTTTTCGCCAGCATAGAGTAATGTAGTGTCAACTAAATCCGTGAAAATCACAGTCATTCTTACATTATTACATTCTTGACATGTGAAAATGGAACAGGTGAGCTAAACACGTGTTCTTTTTTGTTTTGTTTGTTTTAAGAATGCATAGGGTTCCTTTTAACAAATTTTGTTCACTTAACCATACATGAGCACAAAGCATTTTAAGATTGCGTGTTTGGGAATAACAAAAAATAAATAAAAATAATTGTTTAAATATTTTAATGTTTGGTTACACGTGTGGTGGAATGTTAATGCCTATGAATAAACAGAAAGCCTCCTTACCCTGTGATTGCAAATTTCAAATAGATACTACTATGCTTGTTTATTTCTGGGAGTCCAAAAGAACAAAATGTGGTTTGCTGTCTGGGTGAGAGTGATGCACACTTCTAGTACCTCTTTAGGCTGTGATCATAAATGTTTATAAAATCACCCAACATAAAGTGTGCTTATCTGCCTGTGACATTGCATGAAGTGTTTTCAAGCATCTTCTAGGTAGCACATGGTAATTTTACTAGATTGCTAGCTGTATGACAAGGAAAACTGAGCTGGAGAAATGTTATAAAATTAGACACAAAACGAATCCTTTTTTTCATGATGCTGGAGACCTGAGATACAGTAGTAGACAAGGAATGTGTTGCTGCCTTACTTTGTCCTTTCTGTCACCTTATTCTCTGAAGGCAAATGAAGGGGTAAAGGGCAACCCCATAAAAAACTCATTGAACAGTGATTTATTAAGACATATTCACACCATTTCTTTAACCTTTGACTTCTATGTAAAGAAGATGTGGGTATGTTGGGATTTCCTGATGAAGGTAGGTGCCATAATGTGCCAGTGAGCAGTAATGTGAGTTTGTATGGTTGTGATTGTGCATCTGGTCGATTCCTGATGGAAGCAGGGGCAGATGTTTGCATTGGTGGAGATTAGGACAGATGGCCCTGGTGGCTCCCTGGCATCGGATGGTGCAATTGTGTCATTGTGACAGCGGCGGCGTAATTGAGCCACTGAGGACATGACATGCTTACGCTATCATGTCCTCGGTCTAATCACTGCGGCCTTGTTATGCAAAAACGAACCCCAATTTATCATACTGAGTAATGGATGAGTATCCTGAGATTATTTGAAGTCTGCTCTAAGGCATGTATGGCAAAATTATAAAGGAAGATTATAAGTACTACCAAAATATACTTGTAAAGACATAAGGTTTTTTATTTTTTCCTGGTACAACCGCATAAAATGTTAATAAGACATAGAGGCATCAAAAATGGTTAAAAAGACCAAAAAAATTACAGCAGGGATTTTGCGTTCTGGCATTTGCATTCATCTTCACCATCCATTTTAAAAACTCAAAAGAGTAACATGTTATTTTTAAAATCTAGAAACAGTGGTGCTGATTCAATATCAGTCTTTACACACTTGCATCATGCTTGAACTTGAGGCAACGTTGTCATCCTATTGTTTCTCTCCTGCATTGGTGTGAGTAACAAACAGTACAACCATCATCCCCACCAACCATGACTCAAAAAGCAGCTTGTGCTTTTGAAACTGCCTGTTAGCAGTTCCTCAGCAGCACAGCTCTGTCTTGTCCTGTCTACAGAGAGAGCTTCTGCTGTTTTAGCTTAACACAGAATTTAAACTCTGTGATTATTGGTTGGCTTTGAGGGCTCTATCGCCTTCTTTTGTGTTGCGTTACCGTGCCTCCTTATTGCTGTGTAGATATGAAGGAACACATTTGAGGTGGGAGAGAGATGTTCCCAGAGATGTGTGCCTAAGACAGGCAGTGATTTAAAGTTTGGAGGTAGTTGGTATCTTCTGAATCATCGAAATGGAGTGAGAACTGGTACAGTTTAAATAAACTTATCTCTTTTGTTGTTGTCTGTCTTCTCAAATATGCCATACTCAGAAATCTTGTTGTATGTTTTCAGCTATGCAAAATCAATGTCATGCATTGTTGCATTACAGGATGTGTCAGAATGAAAAGCACAATGCAAATAGCACCTGCATTTTGAGTGTTGTACAAAAAGACAGTGAGTTGGTAATGTGTTGTCAGTTATGGTTGTGTGTTTGCAAACAGTATGCCAAAAATCACAAAGTTCCCTTTCCGGTCACTTGCAGTCGTTGCTGTTGAAACTGCTATTAAACTGGGAATTTTTCCAGCACTACCTTCTCACCAATTTTGTAATCAGATGTAGTTGATGATAGTAGTGGCATGTGATGATAGAAACAATATATTGATATTTTTTGGTATTTTATTGATAACGATAATTTGGTGTTACTTTGGCGGTATGTTTCTGAATGGCACCTTTTGAATGGCACCTTTTCTTTACACTAATTTGTAATGGAATTTGATATATTTTGCCATCTATTGTTTTTTGTCATAAGGCACATTATGCAGAATGATTCCTCAAAGGTTTGCTGAATGTCATTTTGTGTTGGTGCCTTGGCTACCTTAAGTCTGTCATGGACAGCTGAGTCCTAATTTTTGTCATGATCTTTATATTATGCATGGTGGTTATTTTGTAGATGGTGAACTAGGTTAGTTGTCGAGCAGTCTTTGATGGCAACCAATTTAATAGTTTGCAGATTGCCATCTGATTTCCTCTGCCTTTTAAAGACAAAACATCTCCAACAACATAGACTTAGAGGCTGATGCTGTCTGTGTTTGGTCTCCAGTTTGTTCTCCCATGTTTAAATTCCATCATGTGTGTTTAGGCAGAATGCTATCTTGGTTTGTGGCGCTTGCACGGTGCAGTGCTATTGTGAAGTAGTCTATCATAACTGGCTAGATGAAACTGTGAAGGTATGAATGTATGTTTTTGACTTTTTTGATTAACAATGTCTGCTTACAAATCACAATGTAGTTGTTCTAGTACAATATATGTAATGCACCCTGTTGTGCTGCATGACAATCCTAACCCTCAAGGAAACTTTATATAAGGCTTTAGGAACCTTTACCATTTGAAGTTTTTGCAACTATACACAGCCCAAATATATAATCAAAGCCAGTGTTAATTTGAAAGACCACATATACACTGGGCACCATTGGTTAGTACCTTACGGAACAGAGCCTTTAAATCAACCTGACCCAAATGGGAAACCTGTACTCTTCTGCAGGAACAACAGGAATAAATTCTTAAGCATCCTTGTCCAGCTGAATGTGAAAAATAATCAAATAATACTTTGAGAGACTATAAAATATTATTCATTGCAGCAGGTAGTCAAGGTTTTGGTTAAAAAAAACTCGCACTTAAACTCATATTTTGTAAGGATCATATAAATACTTAACAATGTAGTTTCCATGTGAGGTTCACCTGTCAGGACTATTTAATCATGATTGCATTGTTATATCTTTGCTCATTTTCTGGACTTAGCATTTCAGTAATACCCATCAAAAGATCATGATTGTGCTGTTGTCATGGTTATGAACTCATGCTGCCTTTAGTCTCCTGTGGTTACTAGTTAATGGCTCCAAAACTCAACAGATTTTGTTGATGAAAAAGCACGGAGGAGATGTAATTTGTCAATAGAAAAGGGCGATAAGTGCCATAAACAACTGCCATGCAGTAAAGCCTTTGATTTGTTCGACTTCAGCTCCTGCAGAGAATGTGATCTCTCTTCGCCACTGCAATTCTTATACAATCCCTGCTGGAGCAGGAGCCATTGGACGGTCTGAAGCCATAGAGCAGTGGGGAAACCACTGATGGTTCTGTGTACATGTGTGAGTCTGACTGTGTTTGGTTCATGCTCTGAGATTAGAGATACATTCTCCCTAGGCTCTCAGCAATGTGATTGTGATAAAAGTGTAGCACAGACGAAACAGAGTTCAAACATCACATTTGTTGCAACCCTACTGCTCTGTCTTTTGCTTTTGGGGTAGAAACTGAGAGATGTTAGTCTGAAGCAGTAAAAGCTTCACAAAGAGCATATTAAAAAGATGAAATGGGAAAATCGTCTACACAAAATTGGTCCTTATGATATTTAGCTCAGGAACAGGAAACCTTGAGTCAAAGTCAGTTTTGAGTCTGGTCTAATCAGGTTGCTTTAATTAATATGCTGTCCTGCAGATCATCCTGATTTTCTTACCTTGTTTCTTACTTATCACCAATTTAATTATTCAGAAAGTCAGTTCTCTTAATGCCACTACCAAGTCCATCTTACGACTTTGGTCTCTCACAACATTCTCTAATATCTTCTTCTGCTTTAACTGCTAATGCATGTAATAAGTGTATTTATTGAGATGTAAAAGGGTTCACAAAAACAGAAAAGCTTGAACTTTTAGTTCAATGAGTAATGTTGGTTTATTTATTTAGTTCTATATTTTTGACATGTTGAGAATTTTTGATATTTTTACTTGCATGCCTTATGTTGAATGTGCGTCCTATGTAAGACTGATAAAACTATAGACACAGCTGTGAAGAAAAACATTAACCTAAAATGTTGTCCAGACATTACTGTAGTCACGCAGTAGTTCAGAAACTTTGCACATACATACATACATACAGTTCAGAAGCTAAACTGTGCTTGTTTTTAAGACTGTAATTTGTTCGTACTAGTTTTCAGACATAACATTTTGAAATTCGAACATAAAATTGTGCATATCTGTGTACAGTTTGTGTGAAAGTGAGGTTTATTTATTTATTTTTTTAAATGGTTTTATTAAATGTGATTCATATATATACCCAGTCTAGACATGAATACACACACTGTTAGACTAAGTCTAACACACACACACACACACACACACACACACACACACACACACACACACACACACACACACACACACACACA
>JAVSBV010000029.1:5166929-5183520 GCA_033117975.1 Parotocinclus spilosoma | reverse complement strand
ATACTCCTTTTCTGTGCTTTCAGACTCAACTCGCCACATATGTAACAAAATGTGTCACAGCTAATGCGATATTGACGGGACATTACAGAAAATGCTTGTAAAAACAAAATTGGTCGTTTCTCAAAAACGTACGTGATATGAAAATTTCGAGGTCATTTATGTGATCAGCATCAAAAACTCTATTTAGAACACCAAAAATTGTCAAGGAAGCAAAAACCTTGTAAACCAGTGTAATCAAGAGGTGAAGAGATGACTCATGTTCTTCCGTCCATTCCACAGGTCACCTCACTACGCCTGTCCTGAGGTCATCCGGGTGAGTGTGTACTGACAGTGCTTGCGAATGACGTCTTCAACAAGCAGTTTGTAGTCTCTATATATTCCCTGTTAGTTAACATTTCTCTCTCTCTCTCTCTCTCACTATACATTTCTCCCCCTATCTCTGTTTCTCTATTTCTCAGGGAGAGAAATATGATGGGAGGAAAGCAGATGTATGGAGTTGTGGGGTCATTCTGTTTGCTTTATTGGTGGTAAGTGCTGGCTTGGGATATAGTGTATAATTAAAAGTTCAATACAGTCTTAATAAAACAGTCAATAAAAATGTTTGCTTAAACCCAAATTGAAGATATCAAGAATTATAGAAAAAAAAATAAAGAATTATGTGGTTTCCCTATATCCAGCCAATGAGAACCTAGAGATGTTTGTCTCCCTACCACTGCGTAAGAACACCCCTGCCCTTGTCACTAGAAAGCGCTATTTAATGTAATGCTCTGCCATTGTTTTGATATGTGGGGTCAAAAAAGTTGTTTTCTAAATAGCTGTTTCAGCTAAGCTATGCTAAAATAGCTGACTATTGCATTAAAGATTCCAGGACAAAAAAAAAGCATTGTGTTCTTTGTTTATGTCATCTAACTTATTAATTGCTTCATATTTTCAGCAGTGGGATAAATGTATGCATTCACTATATACTGGTTGGGGTCAAACTGTATCTGAGGCCTGTCCTTGAAATGCTGCTGTATGGTAGGATTGTACCCTGGACAACCAGCAAGGGGCAATTTGCAGTATCTAAAGTACCTACTGTCATATTTTGGAAGGATGGATGAAAGTGGAGGGTCTGTAAAAATGTGTGGACAGAAAAAGACAAACTACATGCAGTGCAAGACAAATAGTCTATAATATTTCCCAAAGGATTTGCTTTTTTTTCCTTTGTTTTATTCCCTCCACTTATTTATCCCTCATATTCGCTGTGCTCCTCTTTCTTACCCTTTGTTCTTATAATTTTTTTTTGTTCACCTTGGTGTGATTTTCCCCCCAGAATAATTTTGTAATAGATTTTTTTAATCTGCTGGGATATCTGAATAGGACCACACAGTTGCCAGGCTGAAAATATTGAATAAACAATGCAAATAGACTGCATCTCATTAACAATAAGAAAATCCTTACTGACTTTCCTCTGGCTGTTTACTTATTATTTCCAGAAGTTTCAGAACATGAAGAAGCATTTTTTCTGTGCACGGCTATTGTTTAAAGGCTGCACTGGGAGTGTTTGGTGGAGCTCCTGAGCTGAGCCAGTTAAACTACTATTTGTATGATTGTGTTTGACAGGTTCTCTCCCCTGTAGTCAGCCTGCCTTCCGATCATCAGTTATATGGGCTTGGCGTAGCCACAGAGCAGCTATTCATCAAACACACGTCTGTAAGGGTGTCAATGTTATTGATGAACTGCTTGGTTAAGAAGATTGTGAAAGGCAAAATTAATTGCAACAATATTTGTTGGTTCTTTATTCTTTTTCTGCCTCAATTTTTTTGAATGAGCACAGCGATTCTGGGATTATTGTGTCCTACAAATGTCATGTTAGTCAAAACGGTTATGGCTGAGAGAGGTGAGTTCAAGAGCAGCCTGTCAAAGGCAGTAAAATTCAGTTTTACAGTTGCAACCTTTAAGCATTTTGTTAGTCTGATATTTATCGAGTTTTATGGTCTCTTGATTGTCAGACATCAGGAACAGATTGTGATATATAGTTTTCTCAGTGACCTTAATGTTTCTGTTCACTTTTTCTCATTTCTGCTCCGTTCTTCAGGGAGCCCTGCCATTTGATGACGATAATTTGCGGAACTTATTAGAAAAAGTGAAACTGGGAGTGTTTCACATGCCACACTTTATTCCACCAGACTGCCAGAACCTTCTACGAGGCATGATAGAGGTGGATGCTGGCAAACGGTTAACGGTGAGGGATTCCTTTTCTGCATTTCTACATTTTATTTTAATTTATTTTAGTGTCCACACAAGGTTTTTGATGTATTCTATTTATTTATACTTGTGTCTACAAATGGGCCATGGTAATTGGTTAATTTAGATGTTAATAAGCTTCAAAAGGTGTGTTGGCAGCTGTATTAATGGAACATATGCATAATATATTGGTGTGCATATTTCAGAAGTTAAGAAGATAGGCACATTTAATCATGTAAACAAAACCGAATAAGTAACAAATGAGTAGTAATGAGTTATAAATCTTAAAAACCTTAGTTTAAAGGAGTGTGGGTAAAAAATAAAAAATCATTTAAAAAGTTTCTTTAAATACCATTGATCACTTACCACTGATTGATAACCAAGGCTTGGTTTGTTGTTTTTTCACTGTCTGGGGAAAGTGTGGGCTGTATTTAAGGAACATTTTGGATTAAATAGATTGTAATGCCGGCATCCCCTCTTTGTTGTGAGGGGGCAGGGCATTCCCAAAGGCTCACAGCATGCTCTGGGAATCTTTGGTAAGGGCACTGTTTAATATTTAATGTCTTATTATAGCAATCTAATATGTGGTTTATATTTATATGGGTTCCAGCACCTTTATTAATACATTAATGCGGCAGTGGCTTTGCAAGCGGTGGCGTTAAAGGGCAAGATGGTGGGAGCGATAACAGCAGAGTACCCTCGTGTACCAGGCCTACTTATACTTCTCTGTGGACAAACCTGGCTCCAGAAGTCTATTTGTTTGTGCTGATAACTGATCACCTTTAATGGCACGTTCAAATGGCTGCACCCTTTATGTTGGAATGGGCAGTAAGGGAATTTAAAAGCGCAGAGCTCATCCTCGGCTCGAAACTACTCAGCAGCTTCTCAGCCAGACAACGAAGTAATGTTGAAGTGAGATGACACCAAGCACTCGATGCTTTAATGGATAAGGTGTTTTTGATCACAGGAGGAAAGGGTCCAAAGCATGGCATTGCAGTAAACTGGCATTTTGAGTGGCGAAAAGCCAGCTGCAGAGGGCTGTTAGCTCAGTGGCTCTGTGAGGCTGCTATATCGTACAATTTTATGGTATTTGAGAAATGCAAACAAACCTTTGCTTTATGACCCTAAAACATGATAACCTTACAACCACATTCCCATAGTAGTGCCAGAACACTTAGATATATAGTACCTCACACAAACTTGGGTAAAAAATGTTTATTGTAATAATTTCCCAGAATTCATTGCTGGGGTCAAAATGAGTAAATACACTTGAAGACAACATAGTTTTTAAGTTGGTGACAGGTTATACAGTGAGCAGATTGGGTTGGTTGTTTAAGCAGGTGCAACTACCTCCACAGTTTCTGGTTGGCTCTGGTTAACGAAGCCTGAATTATTGAACATTATATGTTCATGGGCACAAAATTGAATTTGCAAAACAGCTAACACACTAGTGTTGATCTTCCTCAGACTGGTTTAATGGTGCTTCACTAATGAAAAATCAAAGCTGGTTTCAACTTACTTTCAAGAAGGGTAGTTGACAGGTCAGCTTTGTAGGATGGAGCATTGTCATTGACCAATATTTCAAAGTTCAAATAAATCAGATATCAGATAGAGATCTTGACTGTTTTCTGCCTGTGTCATTGAGTTCCTTTGCTGAAGAAAAGCTTTAACACTCTATACTCTGTTAAAATATTATCACATTATTTGTACTCAGACCAAGTTTTAGATGCAGCTGGCAGGGAACAACCAACATCTTTTGCCACACTCCAAGGTAGATTTTCTTTCAGCCGTTTTATAATACTTTTTATAGGTTTAGTTGACAACTGCATTGTGCGCAGGTTTTATTTTAATTGACCAAATCCAGCAGCTCATTAAAGACTGTAAGAACTGACTTTTCATTGCAGACAAGACTGCATAGTATTTGTTTTAAAAAAAAAAGTTTAATAATTGCTTCCTCAACATTGAGTGATTCCATGTTTTTCTCTACTTGAGCAGGAAAAATTGTTTAAAGCAAATTGCTTCGTGTTCAGCTGTTAAGTAAACAATTGTTTAATGTGGTGAGTCCATAATTTTTGCCAGGGCTTTTTGCCCATGGTGCAGAACTGATTTATATGGTTGCAAATGGTATATGGGTATATGGTATATGTAATGAAATTGTTGAATTGTCGACTTTTGCCCACTGCAAACATGCAAAGTCTGTGTTGTTTTATGCAGTGGTAATGGCATTTGACATATGTAGGTTTTAAATTGGGGGTTTAAAACAGACGTGGGAAATTAGTGCAGCTTTTTATATTTCAAATCAAATAATCCACCATAAAAACTTCACCATTTAAGTAACCTATTGATATTAAGACTGCAACTGTATTCTGATTACAACCTGTTTAACATGTAACTTTAACTAAAGAAAGTTATTCATATTTTGTATTCTTAATAGGTAACACAGTTACATATATTCTGATACTCCCCAACACTGCCCATACTGTTTCCTTTTTCAATTCTCTTCTGAAGGCATTTCTTTTTTAACAGTACTCGGTCCTTCCTCTGTCTTAGAGCTTATTATTTCTTTCATATTCTTTTGTTTGTTTAATTATTATTATTATCATTATTATTATTAGTAGTATTAGTAGTAGTAGTAGTAGTAGTAGCACTTGTAAACTTGTAAGAGAAACCTTGACTGTGAAAAGTGATGTATAAATAAAACTTTAATATTCAGCAGCTATTACAATATTTATATTTGTCAAATAAAGTTTTTCAATATTTAACATCTGGTTTATTATTTCTGGTTCTGTAAGACGTTATCTAAACACAATGACTTGGCAGATTATGTATTTTGGGACAAGTGTATTATAATGTTGACATACCTATTGCACAATGGAGGCTATAACTCTAGAATAAGTAACAACATTAGGCTTGCAAAATTAGTACAACATTGGGAAACTGAGACATTAAACATGTTCTGCCTGATTGACCAAATGTAATGAAAGGGGCAATTGTGTAAATTATATTTCTAGTTAAAATATTCCATCTGATCTGAAATATCATGTTGAGACATGTCTGTAGGAGGATATCAGTAAACTATTTTATGTTTTGAATGAATGTTACATATATCTATGCATGTGTGCTTTCCAGGACCGTGATCGTTGTTGTATCTCTGTGTTGAGATTACGAATGTATGAATAATACCCCACTTGACCCTGTTAGACATGGTTATAAAAATGCTGATTGGATACCTTAAGTGCTTTCATTTTTGAGCTCTGGACCATTTGTCACAACAGCACTGATTTATCTGTTCACAGATTAAGGGTGATTGTCACTCTCTTTGTGCTGATTATGTTCTTATTTAATCTTTTTTCTGTTCTTTCATCTTTTTTCGACTTTGCCTTTATCTACAGAGCGTTTTGTCCCTGCATGGCTTCTAAAATGTAACCTCAGCTGGTTCTTATGACATGACTGTAATGCAGGTATGAGATGTGAGGCTGATTTTGCTCTTGTTCTCTTGCAGTTAGAACAGATTCAGAAGCACACGTGGTACATGTAAGTGCAACAGTCTATCTAAAATATATGCCTGTTTGTGTGTCTGTCTGTATTATTACTGCCAAATCATTATACTAATAATAATAATGTATCTTATGGTGACATCATTATATTTGTTTCATAATTATAAGTAGATAGGATTTTAAATATACAGTACACATTGAATATTAGGCTTAGGTTATGGAATATTAATTATCCATGCTTTCCGTATTGACTTTTTTTGACTGTACAATATTTATTTGGAAAGATTATACTAAGATTAATGCCAAATGCAGTTGCGCAATAGTAGAAACACTGGCTCTTGACCAAAATTAAAAAAAATAAATTGATTTCCATTACTATTGTAATGCAGAGAATTTGTATTACTCAAGTTTCAGTTCAACCTGAAATGTAATGGCTGCCAGACAGAGTAAATTGAAATATTCAGTTTTAATAACAGTATCCTATATGCATTGGTATAAATAATTTGGTTAAAGTCTATGATCGACTGTCATCCAGTCAGTTGTTAATTGTATATCCTGTTCTGGAAAGTTACACAAGCAATTTTATTTTCACATTTTGTCCCTGCTTGTCATGGTCAGGGTGATGAGCGTCTGACTTGTATCCTGCAAACACAGAGCACAGGGATAATTATAAGCCCGATCAAGCATCAACCTTAAAATAAATATTTTAGCTGAGTATATACCATTTACCTAAAATAATGACACATTAACTTTTATGTAATATGTAGATACCCCATGTATAATTGGTAGGTTCTGTGTTTCAGCCACACTTTTTGCTAAGCTAAAGTCTAGCACATGACCGTGTAATTTACAGGGACCGGCATGAATTGGGTTTGGTTAAACCCAGTGAAACCCTGACAGTTATTATCTGTCCTGTTACAACACTCTCATTTAAATTCCAGCCTACCTGTAGAAGCAATACCAGAACATGAACAATTGTTCTTCAAATTCCTGGGTGGTTGAGGTTCCATGCCAAAGCAGCAGCATTGAAAAAGAAAAAGCATTGTCTGAAGTGTTGACTCATGTATTACACTCTGACAGATGCTAAAACAATTCCTGTCAGTAAGATTTAGATGATAATAATGGTCTGGGGCTGTTTTTAAAGGCCTAAGCTCAAGTAACATTCTTTAATACGGTATCATGTAATGTCTTTGTAGAGAATAGTGTGCATCAGTGTGTCATGCAAGGTCCATAAAGAAATTATTTGCCAAGTTTGGAAGGAGAACCTGACTGGCCTGCACACAGCCCTGACCTTAAGCCTATTAAACACCTTTGGGATTATGCCAGCTGTGAGTCAAACCTTATCTCCCAACATCATTGACCGACCTCGCTAATGACCTTGTGACAGCATAGAAATAAATCTGGTAGAATGCTGAACAAGCAGATTGAAAGCCATTATAGTATCAAGGATGAACTGGCTCCATATTAATGAAAATGGTAAACACATTTAGAAATTACAGCTACAGTAACACATTGGCTTCAGTACTGAGACATTAAAAAAGCTCTGCTAATGCCACCACTTGTAAGAGATAGAAGTGCACTGTATGCGCAGAGATTAATAGCACAGCCGCCACATGTCTGCAGCAAGGACAAGGATCTGCAAACCCTGTGGGGGGTTAGCTGTCTGCTCATGTGACCATGATCCTGTAGTGTGACAAAGAGAGAGAGATAGAGAGACATTACACAAGTGGATGTGAAGGGGTTGTATGAGGTGGACATGTCCTCATGTATCTGAGCCTCTCTGGGGTCAAAGATACTCACACTGCTACCCAGTCCTCCTCTCTATGACCCCCACCCCCCTGCTGCCACAAGGCACTCACTTGTAGTAAAATACTTAGGCTTTTAGCTGCTGGATCACATAGCCATGTTTTCTTCCAGATGGTGACACCACAGACATAGCACATAAACAGGCACAATTCAGAACATGCAAACTGGCAAAACATTTATATGAAAAAAAAAATGTATGAACTGCATGCAAAGTGAGTTCTTATGTAGAGTCTAATCTGACGAGATTAAAAGGAACAATTTAATTTATTTTCAGTTAATGCTTCATCCTGAGCAGGGTCTCAATTGATTTGAACAGTCATTAAAATAGCTACAAAATGGTAAGAGACCCTGTGTTAAATACCATAAATGTTGCAGACAGAATATCTCTTAACTGCACTAAAACTATGTTTGTGGTACAATTTTATAAAATGGATGTCTTTTCATTAAACCCTCTTCTATAATTGTGTCTGTAGTGTGTATGATGCATTTATATGGCTAATCTTAGGACATCATATAACATTTTTACTCTAAAACACCAGCCAGTTACTGGAGTTCACAAGTCAAGAAAACTACAGATTAAAAACCTGAAAAAGCTATTTAAACGTTTTCCAAAGTAAAAGTCATATGGAACATTTAAATCAAATATCTCAAATCAAGAAGTGATGAAAATACGACAAATATGGCATCATTGTGCAGATATTCCTTAGCTATCTAACTCTAAATCAAGTTGAAAACTGGTATGATCAGAAAAGAAAAAGCATCATCTTTTATGCTGTGGCAACAGTGTAGCAGTTTATCTTATCATGAATACAGCAGATGTCTGTAGGCTAATGGCATAGTCTGTTGCTTAGTGCTAAATGGCATCACATGGCATTTGAGTAAAGGTTAATTTCAGAAAAAGCAGTGATGCTTTTGTTTGTTTTCCGATCCTATTGGGTATCAACCATCCCCAGATTGTTTCATGTGTGCGCTCCACATGTTTGTGTTGAATGAAGAGCATGTAAAGCCACTGTTAGGAATCTTTAAAACAAAAACTGAAACCATATTTCCTTTTTAACTACATTTACTAAAACAGTGATTTGATTAAAAGTATTATTAATTGAGGCTGTGGGCACCATTCCTTAGGGGGGAGTAGTATCTTAAGATTAATGAGGTATAATGTTCTGGTTGGTAGTTAATTAGTGTTGCTTTCTATTTTTTTCTGATAGTGGGGGAAAGAATGAGCCAGAGCCTGAGCAACCAGTGCCTAGGAAGGTGGCGATCCGTAGCTTGCCCTCAGCCGAAGACATCGACCCAGACGTTCTGGAGAGCATGCACTCGCTCGGCTGCTTCCGAGACAAGAACAAGTTGATGAAAGACCTGCTGTCGGATGAGTGAGTGGTGCAGCATTGATCTGGAGGCAATCCACTGTGGCCAAATTCTAAAGTTAAACCATACGAGGGAGACCTCAGCTGAACGGGGAAAATGAAGGAGTAATGGAAACTGGTTGGTCACTGAGAACAAGGGTAGCCTTTACTGACCCACATAAAGCTCACTCTGACAACACATATGGTCACATGGATACATGCCAACACACATCTACACCCACACAGTGAAACTGAGCTTCTCATTTGGACAAGCCATTTGTCAAACTTCGGTTACATTATGACGGGCGCTGAGGCAGTTTTTCAGTTATTTCCCTAGCCTCAAGTACTGCTATTTCCCCTCACATCTATTCCTCTGAGACATCTTGGATCTGTATTGAAGAGTGTCATGTCTTTTCCTTTTTTTAACCAACATTTCAATTTTCAGCGCTGCTATGGGCCTGTGAGGAACATATGAGAGATGAGATAGGTTTGGATAGGGAGCTACTGTATCTACAGGGGAACGTTCTTATATTACAAAAAAGTTGCACATGGATGCCTATATTTTGCTGATACACAGATCCTAAACTAGTGATCCCAAAAGTTGGTGTTTGTATTAAGCAGATGTTTAGAAATGTCATTCTGTACAATACAAATTGCTATTCCTTGAGGTAAAATATCTGAAAAGTGTTTTACTATTGTAAATACGTTACAATTTTATATCAGTTAAATCCTATTTTGGTCCCCCGTTCTCCATCCCTCAGTGACAACCAGGAGAAGATGATCTATTTCTTGTTGTTGGACCGGAAGGAGAGGTACCCAAGCCATGAAGATCAAAACCTCCCCCCACGAAATGATATAGGTAGGTTTCAGTCATTCTCACACTAAAGGCTAAAATGCATAGTAGTAATTTAGTATAAAAAATAGTAAAATATTTAGTATTAAAATGGTAGCAATAATGCTTTAGCAAAGTATTAGCAGCTTATGTGTGTCCTGGTCAGCAGTGTTGAGTTCTTACTGACAGTGGTATGAGGAGGGACGATGGCTTGAGAAAGGACAGAGTGTTGGCTCTCAAAGCTCATCGTTGCACAAGACCTCTCCTGTCTGATCTGAATGGGCAGAAGAGCTAGTGTGATAGAAGAAATGCTTGCTTTTTACTGGAAATATCTGTAACAATTGAATCAATAACATTTATTTCATTAATTTATTTTCAAAATAAAACAATATAATGGACAGCTTTTAGCTGATTTTCAGCAGGTTTTGGGGCTTGACATAGCACAGTGTCTGCCCTGTGAAGACGAACAAATGACCTATTACTGTACTTACTCTAGACTCCAGGAATTGTGATATATTAATTCTTCTAGACCTTAGTGCTATTTCCTACACCGTTGGCCGTAATGTGTTATTAGAATTTCTCAGAATGGTAATTTTTAAGGAAAAACCCTGTCTTGCGTATGTATCATATCTTAAAAATAGTACATGTACCTTTAATTGAATCAACATGACATGACAGCTCAAATTACATGTGATCTACCCCAAGGATCTATGTTGAGTCCAATTGTACTTTCTTTGTACTTGTAATCCCCCATCTTGCATATGATAGCCAGTTCTATATACTCTATATTGACACATAAATAGCATAGACACAGAACTGATTAGCCAATAATATCCTATCCGAATGGCCTGCTGCTTTATCCAGGCAGAATGAGAATACAGAAGTACAGTGGTGCTTGAAAGTGTGCTAAACCTTCCGAATCATCAACACCCTTCTGCATAAATATGCAAAAATAATTTTTTTAAAGAATCGAATATTTTAAATACTTTGTAATTTGTATGTCAAGGAAAGTTATCAAATATGAAGTATCTGTGAGTGGCAAAAGTATGTAAATCTTTGCTTTAAGCACTTGCTATGACCTGCTTTTGAGCGACTAAACGTTTCTGCCGTTAATTAGTCGTGCACATCAACATCGAGGAATTTTAGCCCATTTCTCTGTACAGAACAACTTTAACACTGGGAAGTTTGCTAGATTTCCACACATGAACTCTTCCATTTCCTTTTTTAAAAACATTTGTCCATTTGCTTCTCATTTAAACCAAAATGTTGTATTTTCATCCATTCACAAAATGCTGTTTCAAAAGATCTCTGGTTTGTCAGTGCACCATTGCTGATAGGACAGCAATGTCTGTGTCAGTGCCTTTCTACTTGCAGCCCCATGTAATTATGTGAGAAAGGCTTTTAGTTGTTTAGAAGGTATCCTGGTTTTCTTTGTGACCTTGCAGACTATCAGTGATCTTTATTGGTTGGTTGAGTAACAATAGTCTTGAGTTTCCTATTTTTTTATATAGTCTTATTGGAGGAGACCAAATTCTTTGCAGGTGATGTTTAACCTTTTCCAGCCTGATCTAGTTAGCTGCTAATCACATACTTTTGCTACTCACAAATATGTAATATTTGCATCACTTTCCTTAATAAGTACAGTAATCAACCAAGCATAATATTTTTTGTCTTAGTTGTCTTTGGTTCTCTTTTCTCTTGTTTACTTTTGGGCACTGTATAAATGGTATGTGTTTTAGATAATATTTCTGCAGGAATATAGAATATACTAAAGGGTTCACAAACTGACAAGCATAACCTTCATAATGAACATCTTTTGTGATTTCTTTCTAAACTCTATCCCAAATCTGTCTTCTCGTAAAAAAGGTTTATGTATGATCCACAGCTTACGTTTGATAATTAAATAACCTCTGTTGTTACGAGTGGGTTATACCAGCTAAGAAATATTGACGTTGAAGTTCTTCCCAATTAAAAACATGGAGATAGTAACACTTTTTTAATACATCTTTTTAATATTTAATATATCTTTACTATGTAGCTCATTCTGTGCAGGGGAAACCATGTGTTCTCTCTCTCATTTACGGCTCTTGACTGGAACTAGAAATTTAATTTCCAGTCATTATATCCCATTACTGGAATTAGACCATGGTTTTATGCAGGAACAAAAGGTTTAACAGCACTTTCTGTTAGAAATACCCCCCTGTAAAAACTTAATTCATGTAAATGTCTCAGCACTACTATCCAATCATTGCTCAAATACAAAGACTATTATAATTAAAAAAGACATTGTGACTGCATTAACTATATGATGTCCAGCTTTTGTTTTTGTTTTTTTGTCTGGTGCTGGGAAACATCATTATGACTTGGATATGAGAGTGTGATTAGGAATTAAAAAAAACAAATAAAGTAAGCAATATCTAGTTGATATGAACTCAAATTTGTTGGACAAATATGAGTGGCTTCTATGGATTTTCAGGTTGGATGTTATGCTAAGTTTGTAAATGCAAATTTTAGCATTGTATTTTTTTAGCCTGTGCTCTCATTGTTAATTTTTGTTTTATTGTGTTATTCTAATTTTCCTGCAATATAATAGTCTTCTTAATGGCGTTCACTTATTTAGTCCTCATGTTAAGAGGAATAGCAGAAGGTAGTTTGTTAGCTTTATTAGCTTTGATTGAACAAATTCACGCATCCAGCCAAAAACAGCTGAGGTGCCAAATGTCCCATTACTTCCAGTTGCATGAAATGGGAGGGCTCACTATTAAACTGGCTGTAATTTCAGTGTTCACTGTGAACTTTCCATAGCCTCAAAGTCTCAACACAAAATCCAGGCAATCAACGAGTGCCCAGGATTTTAAATGAAAAATCTAACTGGGGTGAAAGTGTACAATGACTGTATTAAGCTCATTTCAACCCCATTGTCCCTGGTTCATTTCAATTCACTAGTCCAGAACACAGAGCCAGATCAACAAAATGCAGGCCGCACATGGAGACTGGATACTCTTGACTTTGATTTATTAGTCAAGAGAGTTACAGCTGCAGAAAAATCCGCAGGCCAGTAAACTTTGTTACTTCTATCCAGATGCAGTGTCTTTTTAAGTTCTGCTTGGTTAAAAATCCAGAGACCACTAGGCACCACTGATCATGAGAAACACTTAATTGCAGTGAATGCTCACAGCAATGATCAATCTACGATCAAATGGAGCTGCTGACTGATACTTTGCAGATCAGTGCTCTGTATTGATTGCTTGTGCACTTAGCAGTGTTGTTCTCAGACTTTGCTTGGAACACTGTGTGTGTCTGTAGATCCTCCACGGAAGCGAGTAGACTCTCCCATGTTGAACCGACATGGCAAGAGGCGGCCAGAGCGCAAGAGCATGGAGGTGCTGAGTGTCACTGACGGAGGATCGCCAGTGCCGGCGCGACGAGCCATTGACATTACACAACATGGACAGAGGTAAAAAAAAAAAAAAAAAATGCACACATCCACATGTAGACACATGCTAACAATATTGTGCACTGTGTCTTTATTCAAATCTACTGCACATTGCCTCTTTGCGTGATACCATCTGTGTAATTTGTCTCCCACTGAAGTGTCCTGCTGATTTCTCCATCAATTACACAGATGGGGTGAAGCTCTTTGACACATCACTGATCTGAATTTTTGATTTTCTTTGTGGTGTACCTGTTTTTTTCTCTCTCCCTGACAGGTTTCAATGCCTGTCAGTTTAAATCTACCCTCCCTGCCGTTAAAACAGATGTCCATTTCCTCCAACCACATGCTGTAGGCCAGACTTTTGCTAGTGCTATGAAAATTACCAGTTGCCGTTACAGACAAATCCTTTTTCCTACCAGCATGCTACAAAACTGTTATTTTCTATATTTGTTTTGACCCGAATCAAACTATTCCAATACTAAACAGAAATATAGGAATCTGGGATTGTTGTCTTAGTCCTGAGTGATTTCTTGACCATGTATCTACACATGTTTAGACTAACTCAACAATGAGCAAGCAACAGCAGGGTTAGGCTCTAGCTGATCAGCAGGAGATCAGCATATTGTTGAAGACTCCATGGAACTCCTGACTGTCTGCTCACTTTGTCTCCCACTGTAGTAAATCAGTGTTCAGTAAAAGCTTGGATATCTCTGACGCCCATCTCAAGTGCAGCAAAGAGGAAAGGTATTACGCCCTCAGTGGTCCTTACTCACACCTATCATGAAGATGCAGTGTTGCTTTTCCTCTCATATTTCCAACCATTACAATATATCATTGCTCAGAAAAAAATGATCTGGAACAATTTAGCCTATTGTCTATCCACCACATCTAGGGTCAGTGCTATCATTTTAAGTGGCAGTTCATAATATCCAGCTTTCTGATGTGGGCATGTTTTTCTGAACAGTTTATTAAAAGACCCTTGCTCAATTAGGTTTATATGACATGTTGTTAACACGTGCTATAACTCCATATTGTTCTGTCTGAAAAAATGTTCCTGTTTCTGAAAATATTTATTCTACTCATTAGGAGACTGTTTGAACTGCCTCCAAAGATTAATTCCACAAATATATATTGTGCATAAACACACTTTCAACTGGTACAGTAACAGCTCTTAGACTCCATTGCTAGTTTAGGCCAAAGGTTTGCATACACCTAGGCTAAAAAAAAAAAAATATATGTTTCCTTATGCGTCATAATTACTATATCTGCTTTTTCAGAGGTCATTTTTAAAGCAGATAGAAACAGATTTATTACAGGTTAATTAACTATTATATTTCCATTGGGTCAAATGTTTTCATCTAAGAAGTTAAGTGTCTCATTTTCCAGTCTAGAATATTGTTGTTATTACTTCCGATAAGCCATCTGTCATAATTCTTAAATATAACTATAGCATGTACCTGTGGCTGAATTTAAAGTTTATGCTATGCCTAGTTGCCTTGTACTGTGCCAAAGCACATTTGTGCCCACTTCCCACTCCCCCATTGGTCTGCAATCACATTCCACTTAATCATTCTGGGACCAAGCTTGTTGCGTCAACACAATGCTACTACTTGCACAGCGCAATGGACTTCAATTCTCTCATGCACCCTATAGAGTTATTGGTTACGCAACACACATTTTTCAGCTAGTTGTGCTGCATGTATGGGAAGATTTTTACCAACACAACTGACATTGTGTTCTGCGCTCAGGCACACTTAGTGATCACACTTCATACGTATTCGTTACTTTGAGCTGGCCTGTTTACAGTTCAGCATATCGCGTCTGGGCACAGTACAGACCGATTACTCTAATCAAACAAATAGTGTTTTGGGGGTCAAATGGGCTCTGGCACGCTACAGATGTATTTCGCCCTTAAAGCCTATGCCAGTTAACTCTTGATACAATAACATCATGTTATGTGTGATCACAGCTTAGTTTGAAAATGACAATGGTCATATGAATTCTCCCAAAGCCCTGCCTGGATCATAACGTATTGTAAGAAGCTTAGTATTTGGTTCTACTCCAAATGGTTGATTAGAGCATGCAAATAAATATAATAAGGTGCATATAAAGTTTTATCCTTCTAAAAAGGAGATACAGCTATTCTGAAGAACACCCTAGGAAGACATCTATTCTTTCTGTCTTTATTTCTTTAGTGGGGTTCTCTACCTGTACTTGTGCTGGAACAGTGCTGGTGTTCAGCTGTGTAATTTCCCAGCTCTTTCTCTTTCCACTTCTTCACCACATGTTTTTCCACAGGATGGAGGTGGAATGCACAAATGAAAATGAGAATTGACTTTAGGTGACCTGACTGCAGGAATAATATATAAGGCTACTGGAGCTTTTAAAAATCATCACTGAAATGTAATACAGTGGCCAGATAAGGCAGCTGCATACAAAAAGTAGTAACAGTGCATATGTGAACGCCATTTATATTACATCTATGATTGCATTTTCCTTTTACCTGCCAGTTAGTATTGATTTAGTGATTGATTTTAGTATAGCTGTACTGTAATAATGCAATATAACGCAATAAAATGTTATCTAAGGTTAGCTAAGCTCACTAGTCTCAGAATCCATTATGCTTAATTAAACGAGAATGCCAAAACCTATGACCATGATTATAGTATAGTTAATTGTGCAGCCTTACCTTAAGCTGTATGACTGAATTAAGTCTCCACCATTGTCACCCTTTTACCCCTTAAAAAACAGAAATAAAGCTTCCCTGCATCTTCATACTTACCCTTCTAGATGATGCTTGAACTGCTCTCAGTAAATAGAGAGAGTGCTTCAGGACTTTCTGTTTCTTATTTATTCAGAATTGATTATTCAATGCCAGGCACGCCTTTACTTTTCAGCTTTTTATTTTCTGCACACCACTCTCTAAAACGTTTGGTAGCTTAATCTGTGATTGCTTTAGGACTGGAATTGGTTTGGGTGTTGGGTTTTGTGTGCACGCTACTATTGTTTGTGTGGAATGGCTGTGTAGCGAATATGTGTGTGTGTGTGCTCTTATTTTATTTGTTATCTCTATCCAACAGAAAACTTTTCAGGCTTTAAGACCTTTAGATCTTTGGGGTTTAGAGGAGCCAATATCATAGCATATCAGAAAGAAAGTCATATGTGAAAGCTGTTCTGTGACACATTTGGCCTCAAACCAGTTGATGGAAAGGCCTGATGTTTGTTGGAAGATAACGTGAAGATCACAAGAAATATCAAATGTAATTGATGAATGTGTCAGGACTTTCAATTTCTTCTTCTGGACACCTGACAGATTACACTGGTCAACAAATTTTCAAAAGTTGTTTGTTTCTGAAATGAAATGAGTCATTCCTAATGATTTTTATGTGCTGAATTCAAATATCACAAGGAAAACTGTCAATTGGCTCTAGTTTCTATGATATCGAAG
>JAVSBV010000029.1:5127161-5151459 GCA_033117975.1 Parotocinclus spilosoma | reverse complement strand
AATTTTGAGGAAAAAGATTAATTTAATACAATTTGAAATAAGGCTGTAACGTAACAAAATGTGGAAAAAGTAAAGCGCTGTGAATACTTTCCGGATGCACTGTATTGTTGTTATTGCATTGCTAAAACAATTGCATATCTAATCTAAGACTTTTGAATAGTGCTCTATTATGAGCAGAAAAAATTAAATGTTTGTTGACTTTGAGTTTGTGCAATCAAAGCAATTTGAGATCTTAGAATTTGACAGCCTGCACAAATGTTTGGTTTGTCTTTTTTCACTGTGACTGAACAGAAACAGTGTTTTGATCATGTTGGGCTTTTTGTTTCAGTATTTTCAGCCATACGTATTTTAGAAGATTTGCTTTGAGAAGATGGTGACTACTTGTTATCAGTGAATAACTTTTGTTTCAGCAAATATAAATTGGCTCACCAGATGGTCAGTCTTCTTTTCCAACATGCAGCATTTTCACCATTTATCTGACGTTGTCTGTGCCTTTCTCTGTAATGCTCTCTCCACTATTTTATCTGAAGTGTAAACCACTACATGAACCCACTGTGTATGAGCATCCTCTATTTACCTCTGCTATATATATATAACCCTATTACTTAACTGTTACACCACACATCAGAAAATGTTCATTAGCATCTTTATCTTAGGGGTGGTTTTGAATTATGCCCTTATTGTCAAACAGAATGTTGTCATGATTTTTATCAAATTGAATCATTTTAAGAACTAATGCCATCCTCAGAAGTCCCAAGGGTATGTAGCCAAATAATATGCCTGGTCTGTACTTTATTGTCAAAAAAGATATGATCTGATTTTTAATCACAAAATAAAGCAGATGTTAGTCAAAATTCCTTGGTGCTAAATGAGATGTGCTACACCTATTCCATGACCCAGTCTGTGCTTTAAGGCATGGTGGAGACAATCTTAGACACAGTTGCTTGTTTCAGTACTAGAAGACTTAAACTTGCACAGAAGGTTTATGCTATTCACCAGGTAACACGTTATTGTCTGTTTATCACTGATTTACTTTTCTGGCCACACCAGATGTTCAATCTTCTTTTCCAGCATGCAAATTTTCCACCACTGCATACTGGGATGGTAAGAATAAGATAGAAGAGACAGGACGACAAAAAAAAGGATGCCATAGCTTCCTAATCTTCATCACGGTTGTACCAAGGTCAAGTTTGCGCTACACACTTGCAGGCAGTTACAGGCTGGTCATGTGATCACACTAACATGAGTACAAACATAGAAAGCACCATTGATCCGACTGTTCTAATCAAAAAACATTTTTTTAAAGCAAATAAACGATAGGCCGATTTCGTTTTAGTCAGTATAATAAGTTTGGTTTTGAGAGACTCTCCAAACTCAAGACCTTGATATGGAGGTATATGTACTCAAATAATCCAGCATTGGTAGTTAAATTGTGCTTCTGTTCTGTGCTCTCTAGAAAAGGTCAAGCAAGCCTTTTTCCAAGCCTGTGTTAGGGAATAATAAATGTAAGTGAATCCATCTTGTGAGATTACCATGAATAAAATCTCACCACAAGCAGACGGTTTATTTCTAATTTCATAGTGCAGGTATGCGCCATTAATGGCCACCCAGTCATCATCAGTTCATTTAACAACTATAATAAATGAACAATTATAGTACATTATCATTTTTTACAATACTTTTAACTCAGAATCGTATGGCCATAAACAGTCAATCAACAGTTAACGTACCTGTATTGTTAATAGTTGGGGAAAATGAATACTTAGTAGCAGGGATACATCAGTACTATGTTTCCTGTCTTTTTTTCCAGGCTTAGTAACCAAAACAGATACAGAAATAAGTAATTTCTATAATGCTAAGCAATCACGGTATCAAACATGATATTAATTGTCTGATTTTAAATGAAGTATACAAGTTTCTTTCGCTTTCAGTTTTACCCCTCGCTTGTCCTGATTTGGGTCATGGGGGGTAGGGAGGACCCGAATCTATAGGGTTTGGATGCACCAGTGGATGTTGACATGTGAACCCAGGTCCTCAGGAACCAGTATTGAAAGCACCTGGCTTTCGCAACTGAGCTGTAGTATATGGCAATTTTTATTCATGGATTATTTAGAGTGTCAGAATTCTAACTGCTTTAAGATGATGATTTACTGATTAATGCAGAAACTGAATATTTAGAGGGCCCATTAAATATGTGGTTCCACCATGTCTTTATATCTTCACGAGTCTTTTAAGTGGCTGGATGAGGAGTACTTGATGTTCTTCAGTCTGGAATATATTATGGTTATGAGGTTATAATTTTTGCACAAATTTTGTTCAATAATACACCTACTTGGTCAGTGCATGAGAAAGCAGAGTCACGACTAGGCTAATTAGGGATAATACAAGTCTGAACAGACTCTGCAATGCACACAAGACTGGCGTCACATGGTAGGTCGTTTTTAATGTTTTTGTTGAGGCATTGTTGATGACGATGAGTACATGGGCACAGTATCAGTTCGATACCTCTATTGATATCAATTCATACTTATGTCTTAGACAGAAGATGGCCCTGAGAAAGCTATATGGGGCTTTTTGTGGCCGTCTCTGTATTGCTGTCTGTATTACTTTGTCTAAAGTATAAACATCGCTGTTAGTCAGGAGATGAAACCTCTGTGTATTAGCATCTTCCATTCACCCCTCCCTGCCCTGTCTGTAAACCTATTACTCAATGCCACAAATTAGACCAGGTTCTGCTTTTTTTAGGAGCTGTCAGATTGAAGTGATATACAATCAAACCATTTTAAGAAGAAACATTGTCTCTCAGATACATGTGCAAAGGGTGAGAGGCAAATAAATCTGGTTTTGTTGTGAACTACAAATTCCACATCAAAGGCTAGGGCTGTGTTTTATCAGAAATTTTATTTCAGTTACAGTCACATTGTCCTGCTCCTGTCAGAAACATCTTTCTCTCTTTAATCACAAAATAAAGCAGACATGAATTAAAAACAGGAATATTCCGGGACCGTATGCCTTTGTGCTAAATGAGATGTGCTACACCTGTTTCAGGTCCAAGTCGACGCTTTAAGCGGGTGGTGGAGACAATCCAGACACAGCTGTTAAGCACACACGACCAGCCAGGCGTCCAGCAGCTGTCTGGTAAGTAAGACTCCATCCCCCAACACGGCCTTGTCCCAGATCTCTCCTCAGCATTCACATGCATGTTCCTCCACTACACCACCAGCACTTACCCCACACCCACTCCTGCAAAACATGCATTGACTGTGGATGTACACAGACCAGCCGAGGTTAGTATAACATTGTACTGAAGACTTTTCAGATAGTATATAGCCATAAAGGACTCCTAAACTTGTATACATTTCCACTTTTAGCAAATATGAACCATATCAAGGCATATTAGCTTATTCTTTCAGCACTGTTAATCAAGCATCAAGTACAGTAACAAGGAAAGAGTTGATAGGAAATTAGTGTGTCCCAGAGATGTACCCTAAACGAAAACTTCAACAGCAGAACTAAAAAAGGTAAAGAAATGGAAGAACCTTTGTCCTCCTCTATCTATGTTTTCTAAGGATTTACCCATCTAGTGCGAGGCTGCGTTCTGGCTCCTTGATAACGCCGCCCTCTATTGACACAAAGCTAGTCTTAAGCAGCATAAAATTCAACGTATTTGCTAACTTACACATCTGTGAAGGCACCATTAATGGTGAAAGGTACATACATGTTTTGGAGCAACATATGCTGCCATCTAAGCAACATCTGTTTCAGGGACATCCCTGCTTATTTCAGCAAGACAATGCCAAGCCACATTCTGCACATGTTACAACAGCATGGCTACGTAGTAAGAGTGTGCAGGTACTAGACTGACCTGCCTGCAGTTCATTGAAAATGTGTGGTGCATTATGAAGTGCAAAATACAACAATGCAGTTCTACATCAAGCACGAATATGAAATAATTCCACCTACAAAGCTTCAACAATTAGTTTCCTCAGTAACCAAACGCTTATTGATTGTTGTTAAAAGGAAAGGTGATGTAACACAGTGGTAGACATACAACTCTCCCAACGAATACTTAACTAAAAAAGGTAAAGAAATGGAAGCCCCTTTGTCCCCCTTTATGCACGTTTCCTATGACTTACCCATGTGCTGCGAGCCTGCGTTCTTCTGTCTCCTTGATAACACCGCCCTCTATTGACACAAAGCTATAGCATAAAATTCAACGAATTTTCTAACGCTCCAAGTACATCCCTATGCAAAACTGGGTACCCCTGGGCAAGTGACTGTTGTGACATAGTTCTGTAAATGTTAATACACTAATATTCAGGAAATATTTACTAACACCTATTTTGGAGGAAAAATATTTAGCAGCCAATTGTATGTGTTTATATTCTCTTCACCTTAACAAGATATGATTCTTAAGTCATCTTCTGTGACATCTTTTCAACTGGCTCTCACAAAAAAAAAAAACGTATTTAAGGTAGTTGAAGTAGGGACTGTCGATTTTAAGGTTGGATTTTAAGTGTCATTGAGTAATGGACATCAGCAAATGCTTACAATAAATTCAGCCAAACTGCAGACATGTTAATGATATGATGAATGTTTTTGTTTTTTTTAGCCACCTATAGTCATATATACTTACCAAAAGTACATCCCTAGATCACTACAGATATCTTTAAATTTCCAGTTAAACAAATGCATCAGCTATGTTAGCATAAACATAATTAATGCAATTAATATATTTTAGTGCTAATTCTCATCCACGGCTAACACCCACTTGTTAAATCAATCAACTTATGTTTATGTTTTTCCCCTCTAAATTCTGCATGGCTCTACCTCTTTACTCCAGATCCTTACACACATCTTGTATCTGGATTTTAGTTCTGAAGATCTGAACCACATGCATTCATAAAAGTAATCAAATGTGGATTTATTTAGAATAACTAAAAACTGAACAGTGCTGTTTATGTGTTGCTTTTAAAAACAGCTGCTCAAGTTACATTTAGGGACATGTTTTGCCGAGTGGGTAATGAATCACATATGCTTCTTTTTTCCAGTATGTTCGAAGCTCTTAGCAACAAATGTGTGATCACATGACCAATAGTACAATCAAGTAAAACAGCCAAACAATCTTCAGTGAAAAATTGATTTTGGTTCTGAAGTAAAGGTATGCGTCGATTAACATTATGTTCTGTGAGACAGGTCGTTCACTGAAGTGTACACTGACCGAATATTACAGTACCGGTAGTTACACTGTCTTCATATGCTAATGTTATGTAATGTAAATATAATGGGTATTTCCATAAGAAAACTGTATGCGTAAATGTGTGCATGAGTGGAATGCTACTATCTACAATATCTACTATCTGCTATCTATCTACTGTCTACACTCATAAGGCTCATCTCAAGCCTTAAATGTTAAAGACATACTAAACTTTTTTTTATGTCACAATAATTTTAGAAAATACATTACTGTCCTTTTTTGACCATGTTTAAGGAAAAGCCATAACAATTAAGAGAATGGTATGATACTATGATACCTGATACTTGCATTAATAAAAATGTCCGAAATGCATTGATATACAATATTACAAACAACATGAAAGATAAGTCAAATGAAAAAGAGATTCAATGCGTAAATGTGTATATGGAAATAAGTGAGAGAGAATGTACAGGTAGTAGAGGGATAAACAAAGCAGTACAGGCAGCTATGCTTAGGAATGACATTTACAGCTTGGTACAAATAATTATTAGAAACCTAGAAACACAACCATGCAAAACTTGTACAAAATAGGCTCAAAACACATAAACCTAGTAAGAACAGTGTCTAGTTCAAACGTGGGTTAACAAGCAAATGCACACCAACCGGTAAGGTAGTAAGCTTTGCATTTGCATTGCATGGATTTGCAGTGTTAATTGGCTTTTGAGATGACCAGCTGTTTATGGCTGCAATGTCCAGAACGAACATGTTTTTTTTTTTCTTATATCATTTGTTATAAGACCTCAGCACTTAAAGCAAATGAACGTTGACAGGATGGATGATACACATCGCATACATCAAAACTACAATTTAATTTGTGGGTGTACCTGAGCAAACTTATAATGTCTCCTTTAAGGACATGATAGTTTATCCAAACCAGGTACATGTAATTGACTTAAATTGTGATCATTGATAAGTTTTATTTTCACTTTGATGTTGAGAGTCGTAACATGTACATGCAGCTGGAGTAAGATGTAATATATTTTCAGGGTGAAATCTGACAAAAGATGAGGATTTTGAAAAGGTACCATTCTTTTGAATAGGCACTGTAAATCCAGTTGCTCAAACCACTTGATATATGAGATAGAGTTTATTTATACATGTTTAAATGTATTAGTCTGTGAAAGACACATTTAACAACATGTCAGAGCAACGTGTGTAGCATTATGTGCTCTTTTAATATTGTAAACCGTCTTATACACAGGATAGAACAAATGCACTTTTTTCAGAGTGATGCATAAAATTAGATTTCAAATATTAAGATATTGTTTAGATATTAAAGATGAAATTTTAAGTAAAAACTGAGATTCCAGTCCAGCTAAGGTAAACATGTGGTTCATATCTGATCAGGATGAACTTTTTATGTGTGTGTCTCACATGGGAGAGAGAACCATCTACTATCTACTGCTTTTTTTTGTTGTCTTTGTTTATCCCTTTTTCTTTTCAACCTCTTCTTCTCACTCCCACTATCAAGCACACTTTCTTACTTGGCTTCCTGTCACTCTTTTGCTTCTTTCCTCCTGCTCATTATAAAACAACTCTGAGAATGCATTAGTGTAGCAGAATACAGACTTATTTGCGCACTGATGAAAGAATGCCGGATTCCTCCAGAAACAAATTTTATGGCTGAACTCATTGTGATCTTCTTATGTCCTCAGAAATGCCATTAACACAGAAAACAAAATTAAAACCTGGATAAAATGACATCAGCTGTCAATTACAATAAACAATTTATGGGTAGTGTATAGCATTTATATAGATCTGAAGAAGCAAATAAATATGACAGAGATCTTTAACACGTTGCACAGTCATTCATGTGTAAACCCTGTTCTCAGCTATTACACAGCATTGTTATACTTATGCTACTGCTCAGCTGAAGAGCTGATCAACTTCCATGTTTGCATTTGTTGCATTATTCAAATTGAATTATTTTCCATTAAAGTGTGATTGTTCCTATCTTCACAATCAGTAGCGTATGTTTCGTCTCATTAGTTCTTTCTTACTCTCTCTACAAGATAACACAAACTAAATATGTGCATATTTTAAAAGAACAACAGCATGTACGTATTTTAATGCATTGAAATGGACAAAATCACAAAATGGGGGTTACACTACGTACATTAGGCTTACTCATTCACGTTTACATGAGCTTTGTATATGCTGCTCCGTTTGTGAGCTGTGATTTGTACTCGAATTTTGAAAAATATCTTACTAGGGAAGTTTGAAATCTACATTTCACTTCTGTTACTGTCCTGGTTATTATTACTTATAATAAAGTTAGTGGTTTAGATAGCATGTTGGGGGATTACGTGTCTCATAAATTGTAGTAGGAAACATAAGTTTGGTTCGACTGTATTAAAATTCATCCAGAAAGGTAAAGTATTATGGCTTCCAAACTACAGTGGGAGCCGTATGTCTGAGAGCACTAGTGAAAATGATTGTTTGGATTTTTGTGAAGAAGGATTCATACTGCTTCAGGATAATGACCCCAAACACACCTCAAAGCTTTGCAACCACTACTTGAAACCCAAAGAAGATTAAGGAGTGCTGACTATCATTTACTTTCCTTCACAAACTCTGTACACTCAGAATTTTGGCCTCCACTTAATGCAGTCTTATAACATTTGCACATTCACTTCTAGTTTAGCATGGTATACTGTATGGCAAATGTTAGGAGAGGGAGTGTATGATTCAGTTTTGTGTTCCATTCTTAAGACCGGTGGATTAGTTTCACATCTTTCAATCTTTACCTAAAACTAAACCTGGATCTAATAGATAAATAATAATAAAATTATACAAACAGATGGAAATAAACAAACCTACAAAAATATAATGAAAATTCGTTTAATATGAGATTCAAACAGACTAAATACATTACATGTTAAAAACATTTAGGACTGCGCTTAGGTTGTAAACAGCATGAAACAGCAGACAGAATAAACTAATGAATCAGGGTAATTGATACATTTACATTTACAGTGTAGCTTTTATCCAGTGACTTACAACTGATACAATCTTATAAAGTACAAACCAATTAATTGAGGTTTAAGGGCCTTGTATAATTTTGAGTGCTGGGACTTGAACCCATAACCATTGCATTAGTAGGCCAGTATCCTAATTGCTGTGTCATAACAGGGCCATTTACATGCAGTCATTTAGCAGAGATATCTCTTATCCAGAAATACAGTTATAAAATCCATCAGTTATTGGAGCAGGACCCATACTTAGGGACCCAACAGTGTCAGCTTGGCATCGGTGGCAGTTGAACCCTAGACCTTCTGATTTATGGAGCAGTACCTTAACCACTGGGCTATTACATTCACCATTACATAAGTTTACATTTACATTATTGAACAGATACCCACGTCCAGAAGTTAGAACTGATTCAGTTTTTTAGATGCTATCCAAAAAAATTGAGAGTTAAGGGTCAATAACATAACAGCTGGTTTAAGAGACATGTTAGTACAGCTTGGCGGTGAAGAATGACAGACTACAAAAGGATGTATTACTTCTCCAGTCCTTCTGCAGTCTTTCTTTTCCAATTTGTACATAGTGACGCATGAGCTACAGTCTATAGCAATGAACCTGATAAGCTGGCAAGTCTACTTTACATTCATTGGCATCATTTGGCTGCACAAGCACTGTCGAGTCCTCGTATTGCCATTCTGTCACCTAATTGCTCCCATCTTTCTCCTTCTCTTTATCTGGCCACTATTTATTTGTTTGTTTGTTCTCTCTCTGTCTCTTCTTTCTTCCCATCTGTGTACCTAGGCAGCCCATTGAGTAGCTTCTTTGACGTAATTAAACAGCTTTTCTCAGACGAGAAGAATGGTCAGGTTCCTCATCCACCTGGTACGCCCAACAGACACGTGCATAACACCTGGTGGCATGATCCCGAGCCTAGTGACTCGAAGTGCCTGGCAGGCAATGCCAGGGACAATGCCATGGTGGCCTCTGTTGGGACACAGGAGCAGCCCTAGAAGAGACCCTATTTATGTTTGTAGAAATAAGCCAATGAAACAGCTGCTTTCAGAGTTAGATGTACAGAAGCATTTGAGTAAATAAGAATGACTTTTCTATGTTGGACTGACTGTATAAAGATGCACACATGAAGAGGAGTGTTACACACCTATAGCACATGTAAACCTCATTCCATTTCCTTAGATTTGCTCATTATCATCATTTGTGTCTTTTCTTTTGTGTCCCTTTTCCTCACCTGTGTGATTACTTTTTTTTTACTGCCAGGAATTATCCAGAAAAGCTATTAACACCCCGCTCCTCTGCTCCACCTGCCATCTTAGTGACCCACATTTGTTGATGGAGGGTGCTGTTCATAATGAGGACACAAGACTCTTCATCCTTCATCCTCACCTTCCCTCTCTGCAAAGCCCATGTGCTTTTTAAGGAAAAGACACACCATACACGCACAAACGTCTCCTGGCCATGCTTTACCTTCTCCTCATTTGCCCCGAGACACATGACGTTTTAAGCATTCCCATCCACCCTGAAGTACTTGGACATGCACAACTCTGGGATTATAATTAAAAAGGACAATGCAGCCAGTATGAAAAGCGGGGAAGAGAAGAGGCCGTCTGGATCATCCCAAGGGGATAAAACTGTTACAGATTGTATTGACATTTTCAGTGTTGACTTGCTTTTCACTGAGCTGAGTTTAATCTGCTGCATACAGACTGAAATGCTTCTATAGCTGGGCCGGGGTGGGTGGTTGGGTAATGTAGAAAGGAGCAGGTTTTGGGTACATGAGATTCTGAATGATTTGTTCAATTGTACAGACTAATACTTATGTATTACACAAATGCCTAGATGTGTTACTAAATGTTTAATTATGTTGTAGACCCCATTGAACTTTTGTGCTCTCGCATTTCTTTTCCTTTTGTTTTATGATTTGTTCATAATTTATGCAACGTTTTGTTTTAAATATCTGAGTAGCTGTTGCACTGAAGCTAGAGACTCATCATCCATTCCAGGTTTCGGGTTCATAATCATGATTACCAGCAGTAATATATATATAGAGGAGTGTTTAATACATTGTGGATATTTTTGTATTTTCCTTATTATTTATTCATCAGATTGATCATCTATGTAATTTATTGCCATTCTGTATATGAGAGAAAAATGTTAGATGAATTTTGAATGTTATTTATTTATATCCTTGCGTGTTTATAAAATACGATGCAGGTTCATTCACTGGAAGAAAAGAACTTTATGTTGTGATTGAAGGAATTATGTGGACACTGATAATTGTTTTGTTTCCTATGTTTGATTAAGAAAACGTAGTATATGTTTGAAAAGGAGTTTACCAGTTACTAAAGAATGTAGTCTAGCCTCTTTGTGGAGGGAATGCGCATCTTCTAGATATTTGTCAGTTTCATTGTGTGCAATGGATTGCGACAAAAAGCCCTTCTTGAGTCAGCTCTCTTGTAAATAGACTTATCTCACCTTCTCCTGACTGAAGAAGTGTGTGGTACCTGATCTTTGCTTTAACTTGTATTGCTGTGTGCATGCCAGACATCGGCTTTCCTTTGCATGGCGCTAGTGTAATTGTTAAACCCTCTTAACTCTGCCCCTTACCACATCCCCTGTGTTACCTGAGATATAAAAAAAAAAGCTTTTGCTATTCTTTTTGTTCTCTTCTTCAAGCTGCTTGTTTAGCTGCTGATTTCTGTCCTCCTTTCTCCCTAACCTGTAGAGCTTTGAGACACTTTCTCTGGTCTGTATTATTTACCTCTAAGGAAAGAAAGTCAATCGGTCTCATGATTTCGTAGTTTCAGACACAGTTTTTTTTGAGAAAACAAGAATAAAGCAATACCTGTTAATAATTCTATTTTCTGTAGAGTGTAACTTCAGACTATGAGCAGAATGAAAACGACAAACGCAGAGCAGGAACATAAAGCTGTGAGCCACAAAGGAACAGAAAAAAATGCAACAATAAAGTCATTCACTTACTAGGATTGTCTGTAATGCTTTCTCAATGCCTGTATTTTCCATTGCTGTGTCAGTGTTTGATGCTGTGGATTTCTTCATAGGTTTGCCATGCTTTACAAAGGTAAGGTACCTTACTACGCTCAGTTGATGTTGTTCCTCAGATGTTGCATTATATAATCTGCTCTCTTACACTTTCTATCCCAATCTGTCTGTTCCTACATGTCAAGCAACAGCCTGATCCCAAATTCAACTTTATTTTGAACATAGCCCAACTGACTTGGACTTCTTTCTCTAGTTGGTACAGCCCAGTACCTGCAGATGGCACTGTGGAGACATTAGCCACGTTTGATTACAGTCTTGATAACAGATAAACTACAGGTATTTTCAGATGTGAATGTTTACACTTAGAAAATAAAATTCGCTGTTATATTATTTTGTTTGTCATAGCACACAATAAAAAGGGAACTTAAATAATCTCTTATTATTAAATAGAAAATGTTAATTTCTTTATCCAAAACAAATCCATATCTTGTATTTTAGCTTATAAAATTCAATTCTCCCACTCCATTTGGCCCAGGCACATCCCACCATGTGGACTCTTTACAAACTCGAGGCTTGTTACAGAGGGAAAACATCAGACATAATGCAGGACTCCTAAAGCTTAAAGATGAGTGCAATGTGACAGTAATTCCACTGCATTCCTTATATGTATTATACACACATTTTCAATCTCACATTGTTCATTGCTGCAAGCTTCCAATGCTTGAATAGATCAGTTATTTTTTACAAGCATGTCTTTGTCGCTTGACTTCTGTCTTCCTTTGCTCCTCAGTTTCTCCTGTCCTGCTTCCACAGTTCATGGTTGTTGTTCCTCTCTTTTCCGTTGTCGTCAACCTTTATTCGTGTCCTGTATTTCAATTTAGTCCTCATACATCGGAGGTGTTCTGACGGGAGCACATTCTGTGTGTTAGCATAAGCTCCAGCTCCTCGAGTAGTGGCAAGTTTCTCCCAGAAGACGAGCATGTCCCAGAGATAAGGTTGCGGAAAGTCTCTTTCTCCAGTAGAGTGTCCATATTCTGCAGGAAGTAGCCTTCACAGTACACACTGAGCTCCGCCATACCCTGTGCCTACAAACATACAAGAGCTGTCAAATATCACAAGCATTTATTACACAAATAAGCATTTAGAGACTAGTCCTACAATAGTTATCATTGGTTAAATCAAGTAAGTTGTAGTAATATCACGTTCTTTAGGCTGCGTCATATGCCGCAATATTATCGCAATAATTTATAGGTTGTTTTTTAAGCCTTTGCAGCTGACCAGTAGCCAAACTATTTTTTTCTGCTGATAAGAATCATTCTCTAAAAAAGAGAAAGTAGACACTTTAAGAACAAACTAAAAAATTGCAGTTCCCAACCAACCAGTGATAAGCTGATATATATTAGCTGTTACATTTACGGCATTTAGCAGACGCCCTTATCCAGAGCGACTTACAATTGATGCAATCTTACAATCCAAGCAATTGTGGATTAAGGACCCAACTGTGGCAGCTTGGCAGAGGTGGAATTTGAATCCTGGACCTTCTGGTTCAGAGTCCAGTATCTTAACCGCTAGGCTACCACAGTCCAACTGTTATATAGTAAACATGCTAAAAGGACAATTCACATTTAACGTGGTGTACACAAATAATAGTCCCATAAAGTAAAATCTAATTCTAGGCACTGATGGTATAAACACCACAGGTACCCCAGATTAAGCCCCAGTGGCATCTTTCAGCTGTGTTTTGCATTCCATGCCCACAACAGAGCAAACCCTGAGGTCATCACTGAGGGTCAACAGGTACTCCCAGTTGATAGTCTGACTTATGATATTTAGACTTTATATAAAAGTATATATATATATATATATAAATAGCCTCTCAACCTTTTTGGAACATATCTCTACCATAAAATAGGAAAGTCCCTGTATTTGTATAACTTTTTTCTCGTTTTTCACGTTTTGTTTGGTATTATATCACTGACCAGGTAAGATGTCAGTATGCTATTCCTGTGTTTTCTAACATGGGTTGTCTTTTAAAATGTCTGTACTTGCTATAAGTAGGCTCCTGTATTACCAACCAATTCTTAATAACTATTTACTTGCATATCTGTTACGGCAAACATGAACTACACTAGATAATATAGTGGCATCTGTTTGTACACACAACCACTACAAACAAACTGTGGTAGCCTAGCGGTTAAGGTACTGGTCTCTGGACCAGAAAGTCTGGGGTTCAAATCCCACCTATGTCACAGTTGGGCCCTTGAGCAAGGCCACCCACCATTGCTTGAATTGTAAGTTTGTATAAGATGTAAGTCGCTCTGGATAAGGGCGTCTACTAAATGCCAAAATGTAAACCACAACAGCTGTTACACAAAAAAGGAATACAAGTTTAGTATGGCATTCTTGCAGCAAGGGGCAGCACGTGGAGATGTTTGAACTGTTTGTAATTTTAAATCGTCATATCACCCACCATTATCACTGATACAAATTATATTCATGGGTATGTTTGAAAAGTTTTGAAAACGCTTCCTGATTAAATAAAATAATAATTGCATTCACATGTGGTACCCTCCATTAATCAACCCAAATAAAAGTTGGAGTGGCATTTCCACTCATTTCCATTTCCACAATCCACAAATGAATTTCCAGATGAATAAAGAACAGCACCTGGCCAGAGTAGTGAAGACCATAAGAGAATGTTACCTAACGTGCTTACCTTGGCTGTATGGTAGACACTGACGGCATTATCCAGGTCTATGTTTTGAGCACAAAGCAGTTCACAGTGGCGCTGCAGGCCTCCTAACTGAAACAAAGTCGCCACTGAGAGCAGCTAGCAGGAAAAAACATAGCGATTTAATCTGCTATTCCTGTATTCTGATACTTTTCACAACTTGCAACCAATTTAATATTCTGTCAGTCTTCAAAAAGTAACTCTATGACTACAGTTATTAACATCTGTTTCTTTTTACTGGCTTGAGAACTTTGACAGTTAGATATATGCAACTCTGATTCTTCTGACTTACCTCCAGCAACTCGGGCACAGCCAGCTTCAGACACTCTGTCCCCCCAGAGTACAGGTATGACATCATCACCTGCACACGCAATGTGGATATGATTAACCTCAGCCGTTAGAGCACAAAGCTGTTAAGAAGAACAGGAATGAAAAGATTTGCAGTTCATGTTACCTGAAATATGGTGTACTTCACATCACTGATTTCAATAGCCTTGCAGTGCTGGGAGCTCTCTAAGCCACTGGGCCCAAGAAGATATTTAAACCTGAGTGGAGACACATGGTACATATTAACTTAGGAAAAACCTTCTTAGTTTGCCCCAGATGTATTTATATACCTTTACATACCTTCATCTATACATTACATACAATGTTTGTGTTGATAAAGGCTAACCATTTTTACACCGTTCCATGCAATCATCTCCTTGTGTACCATAATCATTACCAGTTATGACAACGCATGCATAAATTACCAGTCTGGTTTTCTTTAGCTTTGTGCTGAATAAAGCTAAAGTTAAACACAAGTGCTGGATGTTTGGCAAAACACAATGTGCATGCCAAACTCACCACACACTTTCCCCATATACACCGTCACAGTTGTATGTAGCACTTTCGTAAGTCGCTCTGGATAAGAGCATCTGTTACATGCTGTAAATTGTAATGGAAATGTAAAACTTAAATGTCACACAAATCCAACTTATACCTCTGAGCCCTCAGGCTTGAAGTTTGTGTAGAGTGATACACAACTAAAACTTGATCAACTCAGCTTCCACTAGGTCTTACAAATAAGTCCGTTTTTACAAATAACAACATGTCATACAGTGTCTGAAATCACGTAGGGATGTCAAAAACCATGTTAATGGTGATAAGTTAAGAACTTTTAATTGCACATTTCGTTACAATGCCATGTGAGGAACCCATTCACAGTGGTTTTGTTCAAATAGTTCACCTTTCAGATGCTGTAATCAGCAAAACTCTGTGACCATAGAATGGCTTTCCCTCTACCAGAAACGTTACATCAGACATCTCCTTGTTATTTAGGAAGTGAGGATCTGTAACGGACACAAACAGATAGACATGATTTTACAGTTTTAGTAGTATTAGAATATACATATGTATTTGTGCATTATTCTTCCGTATTGACTTTTATTAATTAAGCAACACTAATAAAAAGGACACAAGTCTTGGATTTGTTACCGAGTTGTGCTGAAAGTGTGGCCTTAATCGCTGAAATTGCAGGAAGAGGAGCAGGTCCATAGCAGTGACTGAAGATGGTGCCTATCTGCTTCATTGTAGCTTCATTCTGCATGTTGAACACATACAATACAATACAGTGTTTAGGGTGTTTCTAATTGACCCTTTTTTCATAGCTTAAAATACTGAGTGTGTTGTTTTTACCTTGCAACTCTTAAGGATGTTAAACATGAGGGGCAGGCCAACAGTGAGCAGCTCCTCTCCATATTCCTCCTCTCTGATAGAGCTAAAGTCTCGAAGTAGAGAGAGCATGACAGGGGTTCTGGACTGCAGCTGGGAACTGCGCAGAGACCCCAGCCACACATGCAGCTTCCAGGGCACTCCTGTAGAGGGCAGCAAAATATCATGCCACTAATTCTGCTTCTTCCTTTTACATCTTGAAAGTCTTTCAAATACAGTGCAGTATTTTATTTTCATATTTACAAGTAATTACCTGCACAGGGGTTTAATACATTATTATACCTAAATTATGTTTGCATTTTCTCAAATTTGGTTTATTGCTGGAAACAATTTCCAAAATACTCACATTTACATTTAAACATGGTTAACCAGAGTTAAGCAGACTTACAAAATGTACAGTTGAAGGTGCCATGAGAAATTAATGCTACCCAGACTGACAGGCATGTGAAATACCAAGAGCTTGAGTTGTTATTATTATTATTATTACTATTATTAGAATAGAGGACAATAGAAGCATTATACTAGGTATTGTTGGAACTGATGAGTCTTTAGACTTCTGGCCATATATGCAACTGACCAGTTTAAATCAAACAGCTTTACCTAGAGATCGCAGCTCCATGGTGACATCCAGGTAGCCATGCTCAGCACTGTAGAAGGATGCCTCTTGCAGGGCCTTCATGCGGGCCTTGCAGAGGCGTGGTTGTCCCCCCTCTGGTGGCGTCAGCTCCACTTCCGCCCCCACCACCCCCTCTGCCAAGATCTCTTCCAGTGAGAGTACGTCCTCTTTTACCTTTTGTGGCTGAGAGAGCAACTTCCTCAAGACGTTCCTACAACCGAGCAAAGAACAGCTGCTGTTATCACTGCCTTATATTCACATGGGAGGCTGCAGCTCAGAACCATACTGTCTGGAGATCTTACTGCAAAGAGTCAGTCTTTCATCTCAAGGCAGAGTCCCATAGATGCAGCCAGCAGCATGCGTCCAGAGGCTCCCAGTGCAAATCAATTACTGATACCCCCAACTCTCCTGTCCTCGGTGTGAACGGAGATGCTCCCACCGCATCCGGCTATATTCTAATCAGATAAGCTGCCGGGGTCATCATACTCCTCAGGAGTGACCGCCAAAGAAGATTTTTTTTGCAAAATGATTCCAGTATAATTGCACGTAAACAGAGTGACTCCTACTGTACATTTCACTATCTGATGATCCAAGGCTGTGGAGGCCATGACTATATGTGGTCGCATGCTTCTGTAAGTATGAGATCAGCTCCATATATATTTTTATTGTAATCAGCTCCATATGTATGACATTTTTATACTAACTATATCTGCGACCCAGCACTTGGCAAGGCAAGTAAGTGTGTGTTTTGGTTAACTGGTATGGGTAAAGGCTGTTTGTGTAGACAGTATAAATAGTTTAAGAATGCAATACCCATATAGAAATCAGAAGGAATGCATGGGCATACCTGTGACCATGTGCTGCAGCATGACTAAAGCAGTTCATGTTCTCATACAGCGATGAAGTAAGAGTGTTTCCTTCACGGGTCCTCAGCAAGGGATCAGCCCCTCGTGCTAACAGCAAACTCACCAGCTCATAATTTCCTGCAGGTTGAAAATGTGCGAACAAACAAGGGTGAGTCAAACAGAGGGGAAACAATGAGAACATAGAAATATTAGACAGTTAGAAATGTAAATTAAAGTTAAAGTTACATTTGGTGAAACATGTATTTCTCATACTGTAGTCATGTTCAAAAAGCTTAAGGGAATTTGTATGTTGTTTTACAAACAATTGGGTGAGAAAAACTTCAATTTGTTTCTGCATTGTAGCTTTTACACTAGCACCCTTTATCTGTTTTGTTTAAGAGAAAGTGTGTCCCCTTTTTGGCCAAACAAGTTCTTTAAAATACATGTTTAAATGTGCTAAACTGGTGTTTCCTCACTGAACAGCTATGTGTGGCCTCCCAGAAATCCCAACTCAGAATTTCAGCCACACACTTAGAAGGATTAAACAAGCCACATGCTCTAACCGCACCCTCTTAAATATGCACACCATGCACACACTCCAAAAACACACACTCCTGACCCAATTCAGTCAGCCGCGATTGGTGTATTTATTATCAGGCATTGCTGCAAGCTGCCATCACGATCATATTTTGCATCTTTTGGTAGCTGACTTCAGGGAAGGATCCTTAGTGTGAAACAGAGTGGGAGAAGTGCACAGTCCTGATGGCAATACTAGGTGTGGTGGTGTATAATGAGCTCTGGTACCAACCTGCAGATGATGCCAGCTGGAGCGGGCTGTCTGCACAGCTCTCTTGCCCATTGCGCTCTGCTGCTCCCTCCACATTTGCCCCTGCGTCCAGGAGGAGCTGACACACATTAAAATACAACCACAATAATAAATAAACACAAAAATAAAAATAAGGCAGAAATTGACAGTGCCACATGCATTTTGTTTATCATGCCATCTAATGCAATTGCAATCTTTTGAACACCAGAGAATGCGCTCTTTTAATTTATTGTATTGCAGCAGATTAAAGATTACTTTTTGTTTAAATTTTGATTGAAGAAAATATTTTTTTTCAATCATAAATCTTGGACTGAGTATTGTTAATCAAGTTGTGGGGAGAGTGGATTGTTACAATGTTACTAAATCATCAGGATTTTATCAATTTATTATTATTAACCCATAAGGCTTACTTCTGATTATATTCCAACAAATGATATAGATAATAGGCTTACCTCTACCACAGAGATGTGTCCATGAAGCACAGCGAACGTAAGCGCAGCCCAGTGGCGGCTGTCTGGGTGAACTGAGGGATATTTAGGTGAGCACATAGGCACCTGATGGGAAGAAACACCATTTCATACCTCATTCTACATGAAAGGACAGGTAGCAGCATGAAAGGATGCAAAACAATTACCGCTATATCTAGATTGGCTCCAGCATCGATCAGCATCTGGACCAGAGCCTCGTCTCCAGCAGCGCAAGCATACATTAGTGGAGTCATGCCCTGCAGCACACACAGCAGGACGAGGTCCGTTTGAAATCTAACTCAATGCAGACTGATATTGTTCTAAAGGCTCAGTTGTTAAAGTTTCTTAAGCATGGCCCTTTGTTCGTTGGCTAAGTATAGAATTTTCAAAATAGAAAAAAAAACATGAAATGCCTCATAGATATTTTTAATCAACAACAGCATGTCTTTATAATGAGGGAGCAATCAGGAGTATCCGTAGTAAACTCGCATGGACAGAATCTGAAGTCCGGATTAAACCAGGGATGCTGAAGCTGTTAGGTGACTGCAATAACTACTAATCATTTTTACTTTGCATCTACATACATCTATAGCTATATGCTTCCACTGAACTGATTTTGCAAAATGGGGCATCAGCACAGCAGTGAGTTAAACAATTTGTTAAATTTGTTAAATAGACATAACAGTAACAACTGTGCTGTAGTGGTCACCATGCAGGGTTGCATAATACCTGATCATCCATACTGTTTACTCCATCTGGCCCCAGTAGCTCAATGGCCTGGCCGATCAGATCTGTCCTACCACAGTTGAGCATACGAAAGCCCAGATCTAGCTGGAATTTATCAGTGGCAGCCTTAGCATCTAGCCTTTTGAAGGAAGTGAAACAGCACTCTGGCCTAGGGAGAAAAACAGACAGGTAAAAGGAGGTGGTTAATTAAGACAGAAAAAATATATAATGATAGCTATTGGTATGAGAGGGGAGTGAGAGGAAAAAAAAACATCAACCCGTGCAAAAGTAGGGAAGGAGTTGCAGACAGTTTATTACTGGAATATAAGCGTTCTCTGCCTTATGAGGTTATAAATCATGAAAAATCCACCCAAGGTCCTGACATCACTGGGTGTGCCGCTAATAAACAACAAGTGGTATGTAGATGGCCCCTGTCCACAGATACAGTAATGCAGTAAACTTCAGAATTATAAGTGAGTCTTTCCAAATTACTGTGGTGTCAACATTTATATAGCGAAATTATAAGGAAAGTTTTACAATCAAGCCTGAACTTACTTCAGCAGTCTGGGTTCACAATCAAGTCCCGGGAGCAGCTGCCGTGCTGCCTGCCGAACATCATCACTATCAACCAGCAAGCTGCGGCGGTGTTCAGCATGCACGATGGCCACACGCATCCACTCCATAAGGGGGGGAAGCAGAAGAAAAGGCCTATGCAGGAGACATAGGAAGGGAATGTCAAGAAATTCAAGCTTAACTATTTCTCAATAGAGAAAAAAATAATAACAGGATTTATTGTCACATGGTATGGTAATGTTAATTAGTTTCCTGACCTACTTTAGTATCTTGATTATATTTCCCACCATTTTATATACGTAACTCAGAATGTAAATTACAGTTAAATATGTGAGCAGAGGCTCAGTAAGCATAAACATAAATCACAGATATGAAAAATTGACTTTAACCAGTATGTACAAGACAAGAGGTCACAAATGGCTCATTTTAGTGTTATCGCTGCTCTCAACACAATGCATCACTTAATTAGCAAACCAGCGTTAACATGGGCATGCTACAACTGACAAAACAGTCAAATGTGCTGAATCCTGAAGGATTAGCATTAAGAAGTACTGATATAAGGCTTAGACACTTATACACACTCCTAAAAATACACTCCAGCAGTACTGACAATGATTCACCACCCAAATATAGTAGCATCTGATCTGTAGGGGTCCTGTTTGATTCCTGTGAGGGCCCTCACCAATAAAGAACAGAGTAGTGGGAACAAACAACTAGTCTGTAATTGTAGAACTATAGAAAATACAGGAGGACGTAAAGGAGGTGTACCTAATAAAATGAACGGCGAGTGTATATACAAATCCTTTAATAACCCTACGCATTACTCTAAACATACAGTAAATAACCGCTATGAAATATATAACATAAAATAAGAACACATTCATGTGAGACCAATTATTCTCTATTTGTTTTAAATCTGGTTCTAAAGGTGGAAAACATGACCCTGGAGGACTCTGACAGGTCACCAAATAAAGACACCTATTTGAATCAAACATTAAATCAAACATTTAAATATTTAGATATTATCTGTCTGTACACGAGGACTATGTAAGTGAACATAGCCCAGCTTTTCCCCTCAACAGTCCACTTCAGCAATGATCAGTGACAAGCAAGTGGTGATACAGGTCTCGGGAATGCATTTCCTTACGTTTCAAATTTTCTCATTAAAATATTCATATTTAGCAATTTTAGGTATGCTTCTTTTTTTCCCACAAAAGTGTATAGGAAATTTGATGTGAAGTGGTTGACTAACTGGATTACATACCAGAAGGTCCAATATCTGGCTAGCAAGGTCTTTAGCCCACAGACTGTGTCTTGTAAGACATCTGGCAAATGACTAAAGGTAAAGCCAGATAAAGGTCAAATGTTCTTTAGACTGCATGTTTCCAGAATTCCTAGCTAAACCAGACAAGGGAGGTGTTGAATTCCTTAAACAATATTTAAAATCGAACCTTTTTTATCTTTAAATTACAAACTATTATTACTCCACTAAAAATTACACATGTCCACCTGTAAGTAGTCGTAATTAGTGCAAAATGTAGGAGTCATAATCCCACAAAAAGAATCATTTCATTAGCACAACTCTGATTTGATTTAAATCACAACATCACTGGGTTGCATAAAGTAAGACAATTAAAATAATTCAGAACTTCAGTTCTAAAAAGGACTAAATCTGTGTCTACAATAGCTACCCACTACACTACATTTAGCAGGTTGAACTGTATCTTTTGGCACACTCTCACATAGTTAACACAGCTGTTATCACTCGCCCTGAATACATAGTCAATGCACACTGACCATATGAAAGTCTTCCTATTGACTGTGTCATTGCAAAGACAGTTGCGACACTATGCATTAAATTAGCATTAATTGTGCAATATTGTTCCCATTGAATGAACAATTTATCCCAACAGTGAATTAATAACGACGTGTCAGTACTGTATATCATAAAGAACTGTGACAAGATAACGTGAAAATCTAAAAACAGAATCAACTGGGGGGGAAAAAAGCTTGAGAATTACAAAGCAGTAATGGATATTTGGATGGATTTCGCAATATGAAGGATTTCAAGCAGTGGAATTTGTGCACCAGCAGGTGGAGCCTTCGTACCCTGTACATTACCGTACACATACTAAACAGCATGCTCCTCACAATCAGTTTCCAAACCATATTATAAATGTCAGTGAACAATAATAATTCTATTTTAAACTATTTACTCAGCTCACCAATCGCTAATTTCATAACATTTTCTATAGTGCTGATCAGTGGACTGCAATCTTTATACTTTAAAGTCACTATTTATTGGTGTATAATAAAAGACTGTAAGTAAAAAGATGTAGACTGCACAATAATGTGTTTTATGCAGCACTGTTCTAGATCATTGCGGCCAAACCTGAATGCTACAAATTTACCACCAGAGTTTAGGATCAACACACATGGTTTTGATACTCCAATGCTACTGTAGGGTGGACCAAATGTGTTTAATTAGAGCTGGAACTAAACTGGTCTGTCTCCATGAGCTGTGAGGGACATTTCTAATGTATTATAGAGTATGCATCACCTCAAATCTTTACAGGAATAAAATGGAAGTCAGTTCAAGATAATGCCCCAAAAGATTATGCGTTTCAGATGGGAAACCAGCCAAATCTAATAAGATATATGCAAATGAATAACAGTGGATGGAACTAAGCACTCATTAAGCTAAGTAAACAAACACATGCAAACTCTCGTAAGAACAGATGAGGAGAAACATAAGTGATGGCAGATTAGACTTATTATTAGATACAGACAAAAGATCTGCTTGTAACACAAAAGTAAAAAAATGTTTTCAGTCAAAATACAAACTTGAATAAAAATATAAACATAGATGTCCCATTTGGGCATGCAAAAGCCGGTGCCTAGAAGGCACGGGGCACAAGGCAGGAATACCAATCCACTGTAGGGACACATTCTCTCAAACACAAATCATAAATCAATTTGAATTGAATTGAACATAGGTGATATTGTCATCTGGTTTAGCCAAACTTGGCTGTGGTCATGGTCAACTACTCAAGCTGTTCTTACATCAATTCAAACAGATTAATTCTGGAAAGAGCTATTCCTTTCACTATTCAGGTCAGTTCAGGGCATGTTATAAATGAGCTGAGTTGTGGCCTACTAAAAAATGAACAGGACACATTATCCACTATGAATTGTCATCATTATCCTCCAGGATAAATCTGAATTCTGTCAGGTCTAATCGATTGCAGCCCAGAGACTGTGATTGTTTGAGTGTTCTGATGAGGGGAAAGCATTGTGTCAGTGCTAGCATCAGATAATGGGTGTACATGTTTTACATTTTCCCCTAATTTGACCACAGCATCTGGAACAGCACACAACGGCTTCATTGTGCAGCTTGGTACATCTAAAAAGAATCTTTCCAAACTCTCATCTTTGACTGAAAACAGTACTGGCACCATTAGTGCATTTGAATGATCAAAGTAACCTAGTACTCAGCATGAGTATTCCCAATAGCACTTTCCCATCCTAAATGCAATTATTGATCCGTATAAAGCTCTCAGTTCTGGAAACAACTCGGTTAACTCCAGGGCATCAAAGACTTTGTTGTTGTTGTTCATATTTTATCAGATTCAGGACCGACTAGGGTTTGAAACAGGAGCTGTATCCCCTAATCAGTGACAAGAGAGTTAATAAGTTAAAACTTTTAGCCTCCCCACATGCCAACCATCTCTTTCTTCCCTCTCTCTAGCACACCCTAATGCAGATAATTTTGATGAAACGTCCATTTTTCTGACCTTCCTATATATGAAACTCAAGGCCAACCAAACATTCTAACCCTTGCTTTGTTCACTAGCCACGGGGATACAATGATATACGTTGCAGGCGTGTGTGGGCCCCTGGTGTTCTCAATCGACAGTCAACAACAGACCCACATCTCATTCAAGGGCTCAAGTTCAGTGCACGGCCATCTCTATGAAACCCAAGCCAGGCCACAGGCTACATCAAAGCCTGATCGGGTAGGGAACCCTGAAACCGGAGACAGCAGTGCGATAATTAGCTTCTCCTGCTCACACAAGGTAATAGCTTCTTAATGGGTGCAGGTCACACTTCAGATGATAAGACATAGACCGCAGAGACCACACTGCCTGGCTGCCTGCTCACTGGGTGTTTAGAACATGCTGTAACATATCTGAGTCACAACATCTGGCAGGGAGCTCACATCATTTAATCCTGTATTTTTTCAAGTTCTCAAATTTCGAGGTCTTGCACAGGATGATGTTCATTTTATTGATGCATTTTGACTGTTTACTTAGAGTTAAGCCATTACAGTACATGTAAAAGTGCAGTAGTTCCAAAAAGTTGACCAGCAAATGTCTGTGCTGGTATTCCTTAATGCAGACACAGCTCTGTTGAGTGCAGACCCTCAAACACCCTGAAAGCAAGGTCCTCTCTTATGTCATTAATTGCTATGGCACATTCAGAATGTACAGTGCATCCGGAAAGTATTCGCAGCGCTTCACTTTTTCCACATTTTGTTACGTTACAGCCTTATTCCAAAT
>JAVSBV010000029.1:5080633-5103614 GCA_033117975.1 Parotocinclus spilosoma | reverse complement strand
GTGTGTGTGTGTGTGTGTGTGTGTGTGTGTGAGAGAGAGAGAGAGAGAGAGAGGTAAGGATGTGCTTAACATAGCAATGTGCTGCATTAAGCTTTATAGTGAGATAGGATATTATGCATCTTAAATATAAAAAAACAGAACATAATAATAAAAACATTATTAATTAAATTAAATCAATAAATCTGGGGAAAATACTGCAGTACTTTTTGTTACTTAGCAATGCTCTACTGTAATGTATCAGATATTGACCAAGTACAGCATATAATAGTGTATTATATGCAGGATAGCAAGCAATTTCACTCAACTTTTTCCTGCTTAGTACTTTTAACATATAAGGCTCTAATTTTAGGTGATTTTAACATTCACTTTGGAAATGAGCAGGAACCATTTAAAATTGCTTTTGAGCCCATTTTGTATCGATACATTTGGTATTTATCGATATAGATGTTTTGCCACAAAATTATTTGATTTCTGATCACTCAGTTTTTGAGATATTTGCATGACAAGTAGCATGGCAGAGTATAAACAGGCCATGTGCTAAAGCTGTGTATTTTTCCTCAACCATAAAAAAATAGCCTAGATTTTTATTTAACACTAACTATATTAACTACAAACATCATAGAAAGTGACTCTGAAGTTCATCATGTGGAAGTATAAGGATAGTACAGGAATTTTAAGGACTTTCTTTAATCATAAGATACTGCCTATGCCTACTGCTTTTATCCTTACCTTAGGCATAAAACTCAATGCTTATCACATCACCCATATAATCAGCAACCTTCCAGATGTAGAACTAGTCCAGATGTCTGTTTAATTAACTGTAAATCAAGACTAGAATCTCTCGCCACAATTACTAATACTGAACTGTCCTCATTGATCAGCTTGTCTAAGTCAACAACATGCTTATTAGATCCAATTCCTACATAATTACTCAAAGAAATAATACCCAGTATTATAGAACCACTGCTTATCATTTGTAATTCATCTCTTGCCTTTGGTTATGTGCCGTAATTAAACCACTGATTAAAAAAAAGCCAATCTTGACCCTTGTGTGCTGTCTAATTACAAGCCAATTTCAAATCCACCTTTCCTCTATAAAAACTTAGAAAGAGCTGTCAGGATTCAGGCCCCATCATAGCAGTGATACAGCATTAATTAAAGTGCTTAATGATCTATTAATATTATCAGATAATGGAGGCGTTTTATTGCAACACATTTGACACTACATATAAAGATATCTTACTAATTATGCTAGAAAACACTATAGGTCGTTTTCTTGGTTAAATTTTCTTGATTAAATTCTACCTGACCTACTGGTACCAGTTTGTTTATGTAAATAATCAACGTTATAAGCTCTCAAAAGTGAACAGTGTCCCTCAGGGGCCTTTGCTTGGCCCACTATTATCTCCAATTGCATGCTATTTAAACATGGCATTAGCTTTTACTGCTATGATACACAGCTGTATATATCATCAGATCCAAATGATGGCCTCACAATAAGCAAAACTAAGAATTGTGTTAATAAAGTAAAAAGGTGAAGGTAATTTAATTTCCATTTTGTGGAAACATCCATTGAGTTTAATATTCTTGAAGTACCCTACACATTCTACAGAGGCCGCTGCATTAGCGAAAGCACGAAAGTCTTTTACCCCAATTGGAAAATGATCGGAATAAACACAGGGAAGATAGTTTTAACAATGATCTCTTTTAGTAATGCACAGTTCGTCATTTAGGCTTACAGTCACACTACTAAATGTAAATCTAGGTGATATTTTGATAACAATAATAAGACTTAATGTTAAGATTTAATAAGCTGGAACAAACTATCCAGCAACAGGCATTCATTACATAATTTTATATACAGTAGCTATATCAGTATATTTTATTTGACGTTTTCATTCAGATTTTAAAGTTTATTGTTAAGCTGCCAAAACATCATATAGTTTAGCCTAAACGTTGTTTTATGCAGGGAGATGTGTATAAATGTATAAATGTTCTACGTTAGGACATTGTCAGAACAGGACCTTTATTTCACAAAGCAATTGAGCTACGTAACGGTAACTAAACTGAGGTAAGTTAACACTCTACCTACCACTCTAACCAGTTAGCAGTCTGACTCTAATCCTCATCATTAAAAGGCATAATCGTTAAAACTAGCTGATAAGAGAAAACAAACACACAGCTTCCCTGTGTTTATTCCTGACCATTTTCCAATCGGGGTAAAAAAGTGGCATTCTTTCCCTGACGTAGCGGGCTATGTAGAATGAACTTGTGCTCAACTCCAGCAACCTATGATTGCCTAGATCCCGCCCCCCATTCAAATCGGGTCCAAAGGTCAAAAGTGAGAATCTTTTTCAAGTGAAAGCGAGACTGAGACGTGCAACAGAGAAAAGGTGCAAAGAAAGCGAAAATGGATATTAAAGAATATTAAACTCAAAATAAATGATTACAAAAATAAATATTCTGTTTACAAACCGGTTTTTAATCACAAAATGTAATTTTTGGTTACGGATTCTGTTTTTTTGTTATCAAAATTTAGGACCCATTTTGATGCCATAGATTTGTCTCAAGTAGTCACATGGTAAAGAAAATAAACTCTGTATAGAAAAAAAAACTAATCAAGATACATAGATAATTGTTGCCCTCTGAATCCTAATCGAATCGTGAGGTGCCGAGAGATTCCGACCCATAATAAATAGTGCTACAAATATGCAGCATCCTCCCGTTGGGTGCCAATAAAGCATGAAAATTGTTTTCAAAATTGGCCTGATTTGGTTCTGGCTTGCACCTTTCTATATAGTTTATTAGGTTCATATTTAGCAAAAACATACTGTGCCAGAGCAAAATAAAATTGAACACATGCCAAGTTAGACTGATGTGTGGTTTTCCCAATACCCTATTTGTTGAATCATAATGTAATCCCTACAATACATTAGGCAGTAAATACAGTATATCATACAAAACCATGCACAATCACAGACAGCCCAGTTCTAGCTGTAGCAACCAGTAGAGTGTTAGATCAAGCTATAACTCTTGTCACAGAGCGCACTGAAGTAGGAGAATAGCAGATTCAGAGCATCATTCTTGCTGTGTGGTAGCCAAATAACACACATCAGAGGTGCAGAGAAAGCCTTAGACAACAGTATGACACACACCAGAGTTCACAGAATCTTCTTGCAGGGAATAGTAAAAGAATAAGAACATTCTCTCTGCCATTGCCAGAATCTTTCACACACAATAGGCTGAGACAGTGGACCAAAGGGGATATACTACTGTTACCAAAACCTTACACAGCCATTAAAGGACAAAAGTCAGTTGATACACAGGCTCAATGTAATAGTCTATATAGTTTCAAACAGACACGAAACATTAAAGTGCTATTGAACTCACAAACATGATTAAAGGGATTGCAGTGGAGCACAGTAAGGTCCTGGATAATGGAAACGTAGGTACAGGGTTCAAGTCTGTCACTGCTGGGCCCTTAAGCAAGGCTCTTACATCACAATTGCTTGGACTGTAGATTATAAGACTATAAGTTGAGAGTCACGGCAGAAAAGAGCAACTGTGAAATTATTTTATGTAAATTATATAAATGGTATAATGGCTTTCATTATGCAGTTTCAGTTTTACTCAAATAAAACACTATCACTTAAAAAAGTGTTTTAAAGTACATTTGAGGGACAAAACCAAGTCTTAAGACATCTAAGAGGGATATTACAACATGCTACTCCACAGCCTTAACAAGAATTCCATCCAATATTTATATTATTTAAGAACAATAACACGCCTGAAATCTGCACACAGTGTAAGCAGCTAGCTAGCCAGCCATTACGCTGCCATTCTGTTTGTTTGTTTATTGTTTTGTTTACTGGCATTCGGCATCAATGGCCTTTTCAGTGACACTGACACAAGATTACATCTATACTATATGTTATATCAAGACTAATCAAATTTAGGTTGGGGCCAATTTAGCATAATCAATTAATGTTAAGCATGCATTTAGACACGAAGAAAATCTGGAGTAAACCCCTTATGGAAACAGGGAGAACTTGCAGACTCCACACAGAAAAGGACACAGGTCACTCCACCCTGGGATTGAACCCAGAATGTTCTTGCTGTGAGGCGAGTGTTCTAGTCACTGTGCTGCCCCTTCCGATTTGTTAACTATATGCCTATACTACTATGATATTAACTGCATAATCATTAATGTAACAAAAGTCTTAACCTTTTACGAGACCTATGGCAATTGCTGGTGTACTAGTCTGGCAAACTAGCAAGTTTGCAATTTGAGACTGTTTGCAGTTATCCAAAACTGTTTTCCTGGTGTGCTTCAAGTCACGTTGGCCAAATTCCTGTTTTCACCCTCCAATTTAGTTTGTTTCCAGTTTCTACCTGATTATGTGAGTCCTCCATATCACTGGACAGCTACCAATCTTGCAGAGTAAAAGCTAAGACTTTTAACACTGCTTTCAGACATGCGAGTTAGCAGCTGCCTCTTAAATTACTATGACATTTTAGTACATCGATTGACGATGGAAAAAAAAACACATTTTTATGGCATGTAATCTACAATCTCCACTCCTACACAGTGTTTTGACTCTGCAGAATTGTCAGTCTGATGCGCTGTATTAGGATACTTAGATAGTACACTGTAACTTTATTTGCCTTTATATTTTCAGTAAACTATCGTGGAAAATTGCAATACACCATGATTGTAATGCATCGTATTTTGACCAATGTATCAAGATGTGCATCGTATCCTGAAATTCCTTTCCAATACCCAACCAGATTAACACAATAACCTTGAAGGACAGCAATAATTGTCTTATTCCATGCATATAAGCTCACAGTTTCACAGTACTGGCAAGTTCCGCTCTGACAGATAAGAGAAACAAAATTATGCTATTGCTATTTACTGGCCATGGATGGCTATGGCATCAGCTGGCACTGATCGCTGTGGGATCTTCTGGGAATACTTGGGATTTCCATTTTGATACGAATAAATAAATTGCAATGCAAATCATGACTCCGATAATGAAATCCCAGTAACACATATCTGTGACAAATACAACTAATTCGATACGCTCAGCTACAATTGTGGGATGGCAGGACTAAATAGGAGCGTTTCCAAAATGAATATTTAGGAATATTCCCAGATTCTAGTATGCTTGGAAAGGGCAAGAAAAAAGAGAAGTAATTTTCATATTGTTAAAGCTTTAAACTTGTTCGGTCATCTATGCTTTAATTGTCTGCGTTTAAAATTCTAATGCCAATATCAATTCATTACAGGATAGCATTGTGTAAAAAGGTTATAGACAAACCTAAATGATACCACACACCTGAAGGATAAGCTATTGATTTATTATTTAATAATGACTTGCCCGACATAGCAGTAGAATACCAAAGCCTCCATTTGCGTAATGACAAAATAAATTAACGGCATTCAAGTGAAATACCTCATACACACATTGTATTAGTTGGCTCAGCCATTTCTAATCCAAAACAAATAGATGGAAAAATAAACAGTGAAAGAAATGATACATTACTTTCCACTGCTAAGATCAGCTCAGAGGATTCTGAAACATCTTGGTTCTACACATACATAATCCTACATGGTTCTACACATATATACACTTCTTAAACAGTACCCACAAGCATGTCATTAAGAAGCCTTAAAATAAACTATGTTGATTTATTGATAATGTTTTAATGCCTACTACATCCATACACCTTTGGAATTCCATATCAGTCTAAATTCGCATATTCTTTGTAACTAGATAGTAGTATTGAAACAAAGTATCACTTCAAATAAAGTTTTAAATAATCTGAGGTTTTGGCTAAAGAACTATTGTAGAACTTAGTGTGACAAGTCAGAACATCAGCTGTGGAATCAGTACTTACTTATACTGACCTACAAAGAATGGAGTGTGCAGCAGGGCTGAGTGATATGATGGTAGCTACACACCATGTGGTACATGAAAGAGTCATGAGGTATATGAAATTATAAAAACACTCTTCACAATAAAAGATGTGGTATCTAAATTGGAACAGGAATGCCTTCTGTTGTGTGGACGTTTTTACATATTACACTTATGAACAACATTATGTTTGACCACTAACTTGCCGTTGAATGATTGTAGCTGGAAGCAACAACACAATCTTTCATCATCTTCAAATGAAAAACGCTAAGAAGTACAAAAAAAAGTAAGCCAAAAGTCACTCTGCGAAAGCATTCGTCCAAACCTTTCTGAGCGTAAAGTCAAGGTAATTAGGTTATATATATAACAATGACACCACCATTTAAACTATCATTACAGTATTTATCCATACCTAAAAAAATGTCAAACAAAATAGCATTCAAGTTTCAATCACTTAAATCACCTTAAACAAATCAATAGTACAATAGTACACTAGTACTATTTTTTGCTTAAACCTTAGAAGGCCAATGGACAAATATGTCTCAAAGGGTTAAGTGCTTTTTGTTGCAGTTTTGTATGAACTACAATGTTGAAAAGAAATTCCAGCAATAATTTGAAAGCAATAAACGTGTCTTAGAGTGGGTGGGTGGGTGGGGGGGGGGTGTTCTTATCTACAAAGGGGGAACTACAAAGTTTGGGAACCACTGACTTATGCATTGATTAATTTGTTTGGTACTCATTTTAGTTAAATAATTTTAGTAGCACCCTGCCCCACCTAACCATAATACACCATAATTAGCTGTGACGAAATAAAGATGTTGTTTTTTTTATTCAACAGTCTCTCTCCATGTTGTGTACAATGTTACAAAACGATTTTTTACTTTGTAATTAATAACCAAAGATCAGCTATTTATGCAAATTTTTGCTGTTTTCCCCCGACTTTTCATCATTATATTGTTAGTGATTTTGCAGTTAAACCGGATAGAATGTTATCACACAGTAATATGCATATCAGACCACAGATAAAGGCAGTTCAGCAAACAATAGTCAATAATTGCTGTAAACTGTATTCATTCTGGGTGACCCAGTGCCTCGAGTAGCAGTGTCATCTCACAACAAGAAGGTCCTGGGTGTAATCCCAGGTAAAGTTTTCCCACCTACAAAGAATGGAGAGGTCTGCAATTTTTATTGTAGGTACACTTCAACTGTGCAAGAAAGAATTACATTGTATGATTTTTAAATAATTAATTAGAATTTTATTGCATTATATAAATATTTTATCACCTACCAACCAGCAAGAATTCTGGCTATCCCAAACCTGTTCATTTTTTTTTACCAAGCCCTCCTATTTTTCACTCATTACCTATTTTAATTGCACCTGTTTGAACTCATTACCTGTATAAAAGACACCTGTCCACACATTAAAGCAATCACACTCAAACCTCTCGACTATGTCCAAGACCAAAGAGCTGTCTAAGGACACAAAATACAAAATAGTAGACCTGCACAATTCTGGGATGGGCTACATGACAATAGGCAAGCAGCTTGGTGAGAAGGCAACAACTGATGGCACTGTTATTGGAAAAATGGAAGAAACACAAGATGACTATCTTCCTCAGTATGGGGCTCCATGCAAGATCATGGGGTAAGGATGTTTTTGAGAAAGGTCAGGAATCAGCCCATAACTACATGGAAGGATCTGGCCAATGACCTGAAAAAAAGCTGGGACCACAGTCTCAAAGAAGACAGTTAGAAACACTATGCCATCATGGACTGAAATCCTGCAGAGCACACAAGGTCCCCCTGCTCAAGCCAGCAAATGTCCAGGCCCATTTGAAGTTCACCAATGACCATCTGGATGAACCAGAGGAAGCATGGGAGAAAATCATGAATGGTGTCATGTATCGCAATATTTTGGCCAACAACCTCCTTTCCTCAGTAACAGTATTGAAGATGGGTCTTGGCTGGGTTTTCCCACATGACAAATGACCCAAAACACACAGCCAGGGCAACTAAGGAGTGTCTCCAAACCGTAACCCAACAGAAAACTTTAGAGGAAGCTAAAACTAAATTTTGCCCAGCTACAAGCAATTAATGAATTAATTTACAAATCCCTAACTGAACTGCTATTAATGCCTGCTGTGTTATAAGCCGATTTCTATATCAAACACACAAAAATTTTACTTGACATAAAAATTGCAAGCTACAGGATGAGCCAAAGCATAGTTTAAACACAACTACTACACTGATTGTGTGCAGGAGACAGCCAGCAATGACCCATCATTTATTTAAAGCCCTGAAGCACTGGCTCCATTTATAACAATAGAAAAGTAGCCAAGACCCATTTGTAGTCTCTAGACACAAGAGCTGGAGCAGAGCGCAAGAGGAATCAATGCTTTTGCAGAAGAGATCAATCACAAGGCCGGCCGGACAGTAAAAATCAATGTGAACTGAGGAACATGGCTTATTTTTCAATAGGAGCCAGTGCATTATGAAGTGCAAACAGACACACAGTCATACAGGTGCAGGATCCCACTGCCAGGGGACAGTGGGACATCCATGCAGTGTGTGACCTTAGAGCAGCTTTGGCATCCACACAACTCTCCTACATTATACTCCGGTAGCATAAATATTAGTATATTCTCAGAATTCCAGATCTTATCTTACAACTCCAATTCCAATTGAGTTGGGACATTGTTTAAAACATAAATAAAAACAAAATACAATGATTTGAAAATTATTTTCAAGTCTCATTCATTTGAATACAGTACAAGGACAATATATTTCATGTTCAAACAGATAAACTTTATTGTATTTTGCTAACATTCACTCATTTGGAATTTGATGCCTGCAACACGTTCCAAAAAGTTTAAATGAAAACAACGTTTCTCATCTTCCAAAAAGTTTAAATGAAAACAACGTTTCTCATCGTGCAATTGCAAGGAATTTAGGGATTTCATCATCAACAGTCAAAATTTCATCAAAAGATTCCGATAATCGGGAGAAATCTCTGCAAGTAAGCAGCAAGGCCAAAAACCAACACTGAATCCCTGTGACCTTCGATCCCTTAGGCAGCACTGCATTAAAAACTGACATCATTCTGTAATGGGAATTACCTCATGGGCTTAGGAACACTTTAGAAAACCATTGTCAGTGAACACAGTTCCTCCCTCCATCTACAAGTGCAAGTTAAAACTCTGCCATGCAAATCAAAAGCCATATATCAACAACACCCATAAACCCCACCAGCTTCTCTGAGCTTAAACTCATCAGAGATGGACTGACAAAAAGTGGAAGTGTGTCCCCATTTCAAATTGTTTTTGAAAATAATGGACACCGTGTCCTATGGAGGAAAAGAGGAAAAGGACTGTCTGGATTGTTCTCAGTTCAAAAGTCAGCATCTCTGATGTTATGTACCCATGGCATGTGTAACTTTGCACATCTGTGAAGGCATCATTAATGCTGAAATGTACATACAGGTTTTGGAGCAACATATGCTGCCATCTAAGCAATGTCTTTTTTTCATGGATATCCCTGCTTATTTCAGCAAGACAATGTCAATCCACATTCTGCACATGTTACAACAGCATGGCTACTTAGTAAAAGAGTGCAGGTACTAGACTGGTCTTGAAGCTTTCCACCTACAAAGCTTTAACAATTAGTGTCCTCAGTTACCAAATGCTTATTGAGTGTTAAAAGGAAAGGTGATGTAATACAGTGGTAAACATGACCCTGTTCCAACTCTTTTGGAACGTGTTGCAAGGCATCAAATTAAAAAAAAGAGTAAATATTTGCCAAAAACAATAAGAAGTTTATCCATTTGAGCATTAAATATCTTGTCTTTTAAATGCATTCAATTTAATGCGAATTAAAAAGGATTTGCAAATAATCATATTCTGTTTTATTTAGGTTTTACACAATGTCCCAACTTCATTGGAATTGGAATTGTACATCTAAAGATGTGAGCGTGAGGTTTGTTGAATATAAATTCGACTAATGGATGCCTGTGGGTGTACAGTACATTTGTAGAAACTGGCCTTTATCCCACTGTGGAGGTTTGATGAATGCATTTATTTTACCTCATTTCAATTGGTGGAGGAGGGAAATAAGTACAATAGTGAATGCAGAGCCGAAATGTTACACGTTTTCCACAATGTCTCCAAAAAGATGTTTTCTGAAGTGCTGACCTTTATTCCTGTCAACTGGATATTCTGTCTGATCACCATCTGACCTCAATGAAAGAGTAGAAGCACCATCTAACCCTCGCACCCTCATTGTAGTCATATGATTAAAGAATGTAGATTTTTAGAAACCAAGATCACCGTTGTTTTATTTGAATCATTCATTCTCGTCTATAAGGATTTTTCCAAAGACGATTATGATCAATCATGCTTCCCTAAAAATAATCAGTGTGGTTTAATAAGGTCTAACACTTTCCTTAGCCAGTAGCATTTCGTCTGTGACTGCCAGTGCTGATACCACACAATTTCATCAATTACTCTAATTGAAGTCTTCATTAGTACGTTGGCGTGGCCCTCATCAAAGGAATTCTGCCAAACTCCAAACCTGATTGTCTTTGGCCATCATGCCCATTCCTCATAGACATTAAAATAAATCACTCTGCTCAGTACTGACCAAATATCTTTTAATTGCAGCAGGCAAAATATTATTTTTGTTTCCATTTTTTACAAGAAAAGCACATATTTAACATTCAATATACAATTCAATATACTTTTTAAAAGCCTCTGCTTCTAGTAAGTTGTTTTAATTTCAGAGGACTCTTTTTTTAAATTTAGGAGACAATGTGCATTGATTTGCAATGTTCACACTTTAAAAATTAAAAAAATTATACATCGTGACTCTGTATCCACATCTAATCAAATCATGAGTCGAGTGTAATACACTGCTATCTTTAACACGTGAGTGCTGGAAGTAATTTTGGAAATTATATCATTAGATGTTATTTTAAAAGTTGACTGGTGATTGAAATCAAGAATACATTATGTATTGTTCATATTATTTTAATTAATAAATATGATATCCATTAAGCTTTAAGCGATCTTACACAGTAGGTGTATTACTTTCAGAAAAACCCAAGCTTTTGGATCACAATAAAACTTGTGACCGAGATAATTTTGCACACAGAGTGTTTACCTTAAATTATCCTTAAAGATTATTAACATAGCGATTTTGCTCTTTGGTTCCAGCTTCAGCCTTGGTTTCTTGGAAAAGACCCATGTTTAAAAGCAGTTTCAACACATATGTGGTACATATGAGTATGAATATTTTTTGCTTTTTCTAATTGCTCATTTTCCACACCCTATTAGGAACACACCACCGCTTCAGTACTCAGTAATATGGGAGTTCTTCTCTAGCAGTGAACAGTGACTTCAGCATCCATCGGCTTTTTGTTCCTGATTTGCACACAACACAATGAGGAGCATTCCCATTTGACGAAGGACACATGCTCATTAGTGAAGCTGGGTATTATAGAGCATTTAAAAAAAAAAACACCTTCCAACAGTGTAACCCTTGGAAGATTGAGCTGACATTAGATAAAACAGGATAGTTGCCATGGAGACCTATCGCCTCTTCGATGAATACTCTGAGACAAGAGGCCCAACCTGAAGTTCAAATACATCTCAGTACACAACTCACATGTAGGCAACTGTGGACGTAGCACACATTTCATTTTGGTGAGAACTCAGTCACCATGGTTACTGCCTTCAAGACTCACTTTGCACTAACTCCAAGTTTCACATCATTTTACTGGACACGGCCCTCCCTTGGGTTCAGGGTGTCTTCATCCAGTCCTCATTTTGTGCTTGGCTTGAAGCTAAATTTTACCCCTTGAGAAGAAGATGGAAATTTCACAGTTTTCTGGGCTTAATTTGAATACCTCTTGATAACCACCAGAGTTCTAATTTGTAGAAAGGTGATTATTCTCACTGATCCCTGATTTGAATATGGCAGTTCACATCATAGTGCAATAACTTCTATCCTGTTACCCATTCCAGGGTGAGGCCCTGAATTTTTTGGTTGGAGCCTATGGAGGTGCAGATCAAGTCATTCTACACTGCTCACACAATTTAGAATAACTTTTAAAATGAAAACAAAGAATTGTCTTTTTTTAATTATACATGAACACCAGAAAAGCAAATGGCAAACAAAATGTTGTTCTATAATACAAATGAGCAGCTTTAAAAAACGTTCCCTGATTTTGAAAGCGCACATCCTGCAATCTCCCAGCCCTAACAATGCCTCTGCAACACGATCTGCCTCAATGCAAAGCTTGGAGAGCCATAGGATGTCTTGAACCTGGTCAAATACAATTAACAGTGGTAACAGCACTTGGAACATCTCAAAGCGTGTAATTATTTTCAAGAGACTGGAATAGTACAAAGAAGACTAGGGCAGGGTCGGCCATCTGCCACAACAGCAAGAGATGAACACATTTCAGGAGGCAGGAATTAAACGCATGAACTGCCCTTCATGCTCTCCAGACCTGAATCCTATTAAACATGATTGGGAGGTACTGACAAACTGTCCAATGCCTCCACATTTCTTGAGTTGGAAGTTGCCCTGGAGCAACAGTGGAGGATCCCACAAGAAATGCTGGACAATTTGATTCTGTCCATGCCACATCGCTGGCAGTGTCATTTGGCAGTCTTGGGTGACCATACACCCTACTTAACAGTCAATGTGTCGCACGCTCGTCCAGTTTAACATGCTTCTGTTTACCCCCATGAATATTTGCATCACATTTATGTAATCGTACAACATTTTCGAACACAGAGTTTTTGTTTGCTTTTCTGATTGTATTGATATTCGTTTTAAAATATCCCTTAATTTTTGTGAGCAGTTTATTATAATCAGGAAGCAATCGAAGGCTCCTAGTTCCATGGGTAAATTGGAGACGTTGACTGGCGGATATAATGAAAGAGAGAAGTTCAGGGCTATAAGAAATACCCAGGGTGGGATTATTATCGGTTATACCTAACATGTTTTAACCAACAGCGCTACCACAACAGACACAAATGTATGTCATTTCTGTCAGATACAACAGCTTCTCATGGCATGCGTTTCTGCCAGTTAACAAAATTGTAACATCAGTGTGGAATTCAAGGCTTTCTTTAGTAGCCCTGGTCTGAGCACAAACACGTTAGTGTGGAATTTCAAACACTCAGACTGACAAAAATAACACTGCAAGCCCTTACTCTGGCTCACCAGAAAATCTTTTTCCCAGACCCATGACAGGGTTCTCATTGAAGTTTCCAACACGTCTGTCCTAAATCCATGGTTCAAATCTTCAGGCAGTTCTAATTTAGAGAAAGACATAAAAGATACTATTTAGAGCTGAAACCCCAACAAGTATACCCACTTTTTAATGACGGAAGATCAGGCTTCTGTCCTCTATGAACCATCCATGAAGGTTTTTTTTCATGATTCACTCTCTACATCTTAACAAGACTAAACCCACTGAAGTGTGGTCTCAGACGTCAGTTTGCGCTGCTTAATGATGGCACAAGTATAAACATCTTAGGAATCAGGACTCTCAAAACCAGCTTTCATACCGTGTAATCGACACTCGCAATGACTCCTAATTTATCAGCGGTAATGACTGTGTCAGAGAGCTCAATGAAGCATTCTGTGACATATGCATACACACCCACAGTAAATGACTGCTGAAAATAAGTGTCAGCAAGTGTAATAGGGCAGCGTGTGCCAACTTCGTGCTTACTGACAAACACATTTCCGTGTCACGCAGACCTGATCCTAGAGATTCTACAGACAACAATCAAGATGGAGGTTTAGATGTTGTGATACCTACTGAGCTAGGTGAATGTCACAGGCTAAGATAATTTGTAATTTGTTTAAGGTTTATAGGAAATGTAAAAACTGAGCACTGAACAGCATGTTTCAAATATTTACATGTTAGCTTTTACAAGTAAAGAAAACAAAACTTTATATATTTCTTATTCAGCATAATGCTTCAATATATGTACAATGTTGTAAAAATTAATTTCACTAATTATATATTAATAACCATAATGATGTACTATAAAGCAAAAAACTGATATTTAACCATTTAATTGATAAAACTAAGCACAGCTAAAAGCAAACTTTATGTCACATTTCGTAGCAGGTAGCTCGGTGGGTAGCACTGTTGCCGTCCAGTGAGAAGGTCCTGAGTTCGATCCCACATCTGTTAAAATGGCCTGTTAAAATATTATATTTGAAACAAATACTATCTTAGGTTAACATAGATTAGATAGATTAGATAAGATATTTTTTTTCATTGAAAAGACTGAAAGTCAAGGTTGCCAACCACACAATATACAATATATTTATCAGATAAATACTCAAAATCATTGTGGCGTGTTCTACTAATTATAGTGCAACATGTATGCTTAGTAATAAAAGTGTCATCCTTTGTGATCAAAGATCGATAAAAAATTCCTTTCCAAGTAATGTTGCATGAATCCGTAACATAAAGCCAACAAGTAAATACCATGAGTTGGTCTCCAGACACGTCAAAAGATTATTTGTGGTTCACTGAACTTACAATAATAACATTTTTATTGTCTGAATATGCAAAATGTACATAAGTTGTTATTCTTCATATAGAATCTTTACATCGTATACAATCTTTTTATTAAATCCACAATTCAAGTCCCCAAACTCACTTCCTGAACCACCAAACTATTGCAACAAAAGACAATTTGAAAAATAACAAAAGTAGATATTGTTCAACATGCCTTAACCCTACATACACCCAGTACTTATACAGGCACAGGATTTAGTGGGTGTCCTTATCCAGACTGACTTACAACTGACAGTCTCACAGGGCACAACTAAGGTTTAAGGACCTTGCTCAGGGCCAACAGTAGTTGCTTTGACAGACCTGGGACTCTCAACCTGCTTGTCAATAATCCAGTACCTCAAGTACTGCATTACCACTGCCCTTTTATTTTATTCACTTGCAAGGTAAAGCCAGTATATTTTACTGTGAAACATTACATGCCTGAATAAACAGCTGTAAGACAGTAAGAACATGTGCATGCACAGTTGGTTCCTGCCATACTATCCCAACACCAAAAAGGGATGTAAAGTTTTGAATATACTGGAACCAGCTATTAATGTTAACATAGGAAATATTGGCAAAAAGGCCTCCACTATTTAAACAGTCATTATACAAACATTTTGCAGTAACAAGGAACGATTGCATATCTGGGTTTGACTGTAAATGTGCATCTACTGTAAATATCAGAAGCATTTTCGTTATTTATTTTGTAAAAAATATTATCTTAAGTTTGACAAAATTTTATTTCATCCTTGATACTTTCCTCCTTGAAAATCATTGTTTTTCCTTGCTAGCCTTTTACGAAAGGAAATGTAATAGTTGAATGCTAAATCTTTTACGTCAATAAGATCTGATTGCAATGTTTGAAGAACTTCAACAACAGTACTAATTGACACATAAAATCACAGAGCACATTCTCTTGCCCAATCTCTACAGGTATTAACAGCGTAATTTGGCTAATTAGACGAAGCAGTTTGCATTACTGTCTTTGCATGAGGCTAATTGAGACATGTCTGTTTGTCCAGTGGGTGAACCATGTACTAATCCTCTCTCTGGCTTCATGTGACCTCAGATCTCAAGCAAAAGGTCAGTCTACAAATGTACAATTATTCATTCTCCAGGCAGGTCTCCGGCATGTCAGTGGTGGAGGAAGTGTAGGGAAAGATGGCAGGCCTTCCACAGCTCCCATAAAGCATTAGCAAGGTTGAACTGCCTGATATTTATGACTCTAAAAGCAATTCCAGGTTAACAATAAGGCTTCATTTTATGAGCAGACGTAATCCCGCCAGTATGATTAAAAATCCGCCTGTGACTGGTGGACGCCATGAATCAGCATATAAATCAACTTGCTAGCTTATTTACCATCAACTGGAAACCAACACTTAACACAGCAGCATGTAGGGGAGGGGTAGAAAAAAAACAAGCGAGATAGAGAGGTAAGACACAAATATACATATACAATGCAATACAGGTATGCTCCCTTTAATGACCGCATTAAATGTTCGTTGACTGGACATTACCATAATCAATCTTTTTAGGTAACTAATGTAAATACTAACCCATTAGGCCACAGTGATGTATGCGTCACATGTATTGATGCAGCCTTCTCCTTTGTTTTTACTCAAAGTCATTGAATGACTTCCTGACCATCCTTTGTGAATCTTAGATCCATCTGTTCTGTTTTGCAGCCCTATAAGCAAACGGTTGGTTCTTATGGCAATAAATATACTTTATATCTGGTATATGACATATATGACTTTTATAATCATAATAGATATGAGGGGTTTAATGGATGGCAGCAATATATATTCCATAAAAACTGCCAACAATTTCTTTTTTTGCTTAAAGGGCTACAAAATAGAGTAGATGGACTATCTGAGATTCACAAAGAATGGTCAAGACATGCCTTTCAAGGAGTGAATGTGAGTGAAAACAAAGGAGAAATCTGCATCAATACCTTGACACACATCATGTGGGCTCAACACAACGGAACACTAGTATCTACAGAGCATCCGAACCTATACTGTTATACATAACTGCCTTCTGGAAAACACCAACAACTTGGTTTTTCAGTTTATGATGGATTTATTCTTCTGCGTAATTTATTCCATGTACTAACACACCTTCTTTTATATTTACATTCAAAAGACAAAAATGAACAAATAATACTTCAAAGCAATACACACATTAAAACAAGAGCGAATACCAATCCAATACAGCAATCCTAAAGGTATAGAGCATTCTGGAAGAATGTTTTGCAGAGCATCAAAACTAAATATATGATGTATGATATGACTCATAAGCCACGTACAGGTGCATTAGTTGCCATGTCAGTCAATCTCGTACACAACAAAACAAGGTCAGAGGATCAACTGAAAAATCCATCAAATCCAATGTGATATTGATCCAGGGTTTTAGGCCAGGATCTGATTTACACTGAATTGGAGCAATGTATCCCTTATGAAAGAGTAGAAGAAAAAGCACAAAGAGATGTGAAATAATCTTGTTTCTGAGCACTGTCGCCTCACAGCTCAGAAATCCCTGGTTTGATCTGACCCCGGGTTCCGCCCATGTGGAGTTTGCATGCCAGCTAGGGGCAGGCTCTCTCACAACCCTGACTGGGATTAAGCAGATAAGAAAAATGAATGAATAAATGAAAGTGTATTTGTATCACTATTTTCTATTTAAAAAAGGCACAAGGGAGACTTATGGAAGAATTAAACTAATCTCTTTCACCTGCCTGTTGTGTATTTCACTCATACAAATCAATTTTGTCTTGATCACATTTAAAGCAATCCAATACACAACTCTCATATTAAAGTAATAATGTCTTTGAGGCCATCACATTTTTTTCCTCTAACTTAATAATCACTGTCTGCGACGCATGGGCTCCAGCACCTATCGCTGGGTAGGGGTTGCTGGGAATGCAGGGTGAGGGAATGGTCAATCAAGTGGCCTCTTTTCGTTTTAGATTAAACCAAACTTGTCTGCATTTAACGTCAACTTCCCCAGAAGGGACCACCAGTATTAAATCACCATTAGACCGCTGCACTAATTAGCAAAAATATACAGGAAATAGGGAAATAAAAAAAAAAAACATAACCTAGCAAGCCAACTGTAAGCAAGTACGAATGCATGATATAAATACTCTGCTTATACGACTGTTGTAAAAGGCTTTGATTGGGTAGAGACCATCGATAAAGGTAATTATTATTAGTGTTTGACTGACATTACCATTACAAATTATGAAAAGATTTTTCACTGAAGTACTGTATGTATATGTTGTGTAAGCTGGGGACATCACAGAGTACCCAAAACAAAAGCAGCTCCCAAAAAAAGAACTAATCATTGCTTAACAAAGTCTTCACTGTATGTTTTGAAAATAGAAAATATGACGTCATATGAGCCAAAGTAGGTCATTTTCACCAGGTTCTGTATGAACAGAAATCCCTGGTTTGATCTGACCCCGGGTTCCGCCCAGTACTACAGAACTGGAGAAACTGGCCCTAGTTTGGACATCATTGCAATACCATGTGAGTGATTCATATTCCATATAGCTGTGGATACCTTACATTGTATACTTACTTTAAAAAGACTTCTCACTAGATTTTGGAACGTGACTTTATTCATGGACCTACAATAAAAAATACAGACCTCTCCATTGTTTGTAGGTGTTAAAAATTGAAATATCAAATGTATCAAATACTTATTTTCCCCACTGTATATACATGTAGATTTTCTGGCTTTATGCTTTAAAGTATAAACATGTTGGCAGTGAGTATGGCTGAAATAACAGATCACTACAGCCATGCACATGGTGGGATGAGATGGTTCAGCGATAAAAACCCTAGTCTATTAAGCAGAAGGTTGTTCATTCAAATCCCAGGTCCTCCTGAACTAGTTTGTCACATTGTAATTGAAAATCTTTGCAATGTTAATACAGTGGGCGGCACAGTAGATCTGTAGGTAGCACCGCTGCCTCACAGCAAGAATTTCCCAGGATCAATCCTGGGGCCTTTCTGTTTGGAGTGTGCATGTCCTCCCAGTGTTTACTCTGGGTACTCCTGTTCAGTACAAGCTCCGCTGTACTAGAGCATTAATGAATCATTTGCCTGGTCAAAAGTTAAAACCACTCACCATACATGTAATGCACTACAGAGTGAATTACTGAAAACATCTTTGTTAAACAGAGAGTTTGCAGTATTGCAGTCATGTATTTTAAATGCGCAGGACTAAGCAACAATTGTGCAAGGCACTATGCCACATTTCTTCACTCTCCTAATACCCTCTCCATTCCTAGCCTTAAGAATCATTTTTACTATATTCTCACTTATTCTTAACTCCACCACACACACATCTCTCTGTCCCTCATGCAAGCGCACACAGAGAAACACACAAAACGGGTGTTTATTCCCAGAGAACAAAAATGGTAAAAAAAAAAGTTTAGCCATGACATTAATCCTGCCAAAGCTGCAGGTGATATCTTCATTCTTCTCAGGCATTAACGCTTCTATCCGCATGTCAGAGGTGGAGGATTCAGTATGGTGCCAGATATATGGGAGCTTGGCAGAGAGCCTTTCACTGTCTGAGAATAATTATACTCTTTTAGCTAGCTTTATTATGCCATGGAGTCTCGGCATGAGGCATATTTAACCAATCAATGGCATTTAGAGCTTCAATGGAACCATTATCTCCAAGATCCCACAATGTGAGCATCCCTGAGCAGGTGTTCTGCCACAATAAGGAGGCCGGCCAGATATTGACTCAAGCTATTGTGTGCTGACGCAGAATGGTTCTGAGACTGTGGTTGGCTTTATTTCAGGAAAGTGAGGTGAAATAAAGGTCTAAAATCCCATATGGAGGTGCAAGGGTCATCAGACCTTCTGAGCAGCATCATCAGCAGTGGCCATCTGATGGAAATGACTTTTTTGCTGAACGCAGGTAAAAATTCTGCGCTGGAGTACAGCCATGTTCATTTACATGACAGAACTGAAGGTTGCATAACATTGGCACCCACACACATACACAGACCGGTGCCAGTTTGAGTTGAGAGGATGACAGAAGCCTTACCTGATTTAATGAGTGCAGGTGAAGGTGAAAGACATTTGGCATGTTTTCAAATCACTAGCAAGACGTATAAGGAGCATTATTATAATATATTAAATCACTCATGATATAGATTTTTACTATAAATTTAAATGTCATTCAATACTTCAACCCATAATTGGTTGTTTCTGATTTGCATTTTACTTTTTACCTCTGCGTTTTGATCTGGATATCCAAATGCTATATTTATTTTTGTGTACAACCCCAATTCCAATGAAGTTGGGATATTGTGTAAAACATGAATAAGAACAGAACACGATTATTTGCTAATTATTTTCAACACGTATTCAATTGAATATGCTACAAGGACAAGATATTTAATTTTCAAACAGGTAAACTTTGTTTTTTGCAAATATTCACTCATTTGGAATTTGATACCTGCAACACATTCCAAAAGAGTTGGGACAGGGGGAAAAAAAGACTGGGAAAGTTGAGAAATGCTCAAAAAAGAACATTCCACAGGTTAGTGACATAACTGAGTATAAAGGGAATGTCCCCGAATAGCTCAGTCATTCAAAAAGCAAGGATGGGGCGAGGTTCACCCCTTTGTGAACAACTGCATGAGCAAAAAGTTCAATTGCAATGCATCTAGGGATTATCATCATCATCAGTCTATAATATCTTTAAAAGATTCAAAGAATCTGGAGAAATCTTTCGAGTAAGTGGTCCAAAATACGAACACCAACATAATGCCCGTGACCTTCGATCCCTTAGGTGGCACTGCATTAAAAACTGACATCAATCTGTAATTAGTTCATCCCACCATCTACAAGTGCAAGTTAAAACTCTACCATGCAAATCAAAAGCCATATATCAACAACACCCATAAATGCAGCTGGCTTCTCTGGGCTCAAGCTCATCTGAGTTGGACTGACACAGAGTGGAAGTGTGTCCTGTTTTCTGATAAGTCCACATTTCAAATTGTTTTTGGAAATCATGGATGTCGTGTCCACTGGACCAAGGAAAAAAAGGACTCTCCAGATTGCTTTAAGGACAAAGTTCAAAAGCCAGCATTTCTGATGGTATGAGGGTGTGTTAGTGCCACTTGCATGGGTAACTTGCACATCTGTGAAGGCATCATTATTGCTGAAAGTCAGCCTATTTTCAATACACTACAAAGACAAGATATTTCATGTTCAAACTTTGTTTTTGCACATATTCATTCATTTGATGCCTGCAACACATTTCAAAGAAGCTGGATTGGGGTCATGTTTACCACTGTGTTATCACCTATCATTTTAACACTCAATAAGGGCTTGGAACCAACATTATTGAAGCTTTAAAGCTTTGTAGGTAGAATTATTTCCCATTTTGCTTGATGTACAACTTCAGTTGCTCAACAGTCCAGTGTCTCCGGGGTCTCCGTATTTTGCGCTTCATAATGCACATGCAGAATGTGGCATTGTCCTGCTAAGATAAACAAGGATGTCCCTGAATAAAACGTTGCTTGGATGGCAGCATATGTTGCTCCAAAACCTGTATGTACGTATTCTGTTTTTATTTATGTTTGACACAACATCCTAACTTCACTGGAATTGGGGTTGTAGTTTTGTAAAGTATATCAGTTTAATCTTAGACATTCCATCAAGTGTCAAACTTAATATCAATCTTAGTTATTTCAGTAGCAGAGTCAGATGCAAAGTTTTTGAACTATTTTTGCTGTCTCATGTTCTCCTTTGTTAAAGTTTGCCAAACTGGCCAATCTCAGACACACCCTGTTCCCTGAAAGATGCCTCATTTGAGGAAGGACTGCTGTATGGTCCTCTGCATGGTCACTTCTTTACATCGGCAGGTGGAAATAATTCTCAAGGATACATTTGTTGACATGGTCAACAGCCAACAGGAGACAGTGTTTCATACCTCCCTCAACTGCCAGAGGCATTGCTAAGGGACTTGAACTCAGATCTCTGCAGTAGTCGTCTAACAAATTAGGCTGCTGTGACACCTGAGCATCCCTTGTTCTCCTGTGTTGTGTGTGTGTTTGTAATCCACATGCCAAGCCTACTGTGAACAGATATCTGCTAAATACCATCTCAATAATAAATGAGGGAGCTGCAGAAACCATTCATAGGAACATCAATGCATCCCTAAGGCAGTCATACTACCACAACTTCATAACCATCCTCAATGTTTAAATACGATCCACCAAGAGCATGCTGATTATTTTCTTGGTGTTGCCATGGTGACAAGCGTCACCCACAATTTGGATGCGTCTATGGAGAGTAACTGAGGTGTTACTAACTGTGTGATTATGTTACTAAACACATGATAAACATTATTGGATTGGTCCCAAAAGATGGGGACAAATTAGCTGGATGCATCAATAAGACTGACCAACACTGACTTAAATTCTGTAGGATTAGGATCTATTTTGCTTGCAGATGATTCTCCAGGTTAAAATGAGGAAATCAGCATCATATAGAAAAATTGGATCTGTAAATACCTAAAATGGAACTGCAAAGCTGTCAGAGATGCACTCGGAACAGGGCAACTGTCCATCACAGCATTCCATAAATCAAACACAAAATTTAAACCCTGGCTCTTTGCAACCCCTGTCACCAGCAGCTGATCTTTAAACCACCTAAGCTGTCTTATGATTACATTTATATATTCTGAGCACCATATATTCCGACTTAGACATTGGCAATCAAATATAAATTATATTTAATGTCATCTTAATCATGACCTTTGACTATATACATTACTGACAAGAGAGATTTCTTTTCATACCAGTTTCAACCCTGACTGAATAAATCCCATCCAACCCACTTTCACATTGCAGAATTAAATGTTAATCTGTCAAGGCACATAAAAGCCACTGAGCCGCTGATTAAGAATACTTAAGATCTATGTTTGCGATTTGCTAAAGTTTTGACGGGTCCTCACACATAGCAATCTTATACCAGCCAAAAAAGGGGAACAGAGGCAAAACTCCAGGAGGATTCAAAGGGGCTTTGGTGTGCCAGTGAGCAAAATAAAGTGCACCTCTCCTCACAGCTTGTGCCACCGAGAGTGCAGCATGTGGGAGCTTTGAAGCACTAAGCTGCCTGGTGAAAAGGAAGTTATGGAAATGTGTGGCAACTCAGTAAAAATAAAACAAAAAAAGTAGTATAGAAATATCAGGCATTAATCATTTATAACTACAAGAGAACTTTTTCCCCATTTCCCCCCAGTGCACAGTATCTCACAAAAGTGAGTACACTCCATACATTTTTGTAACTACTTTATTATATATTTTCATGGGACAACAGTGAATATATGACACTTTTATACAATGTAAAGCAATCAGTCTACAGCTTATACAAACCGGATTCCAAAAAAGTTGGGACACTAAACAAATTGTGAATAAAAACTGAATGCAATGATGTGGAGG
>JAVSBV010000029.1:5045736-5064653 GCA_033117975.1 Parotocinclus spilosoma | reverse complement strand
GTTTAATAAACATTTAATATGTTACATAGCACGTCCCGTCTTGTAACATAGGGCATGTTTGTTTAATCGGACTAGCCGGTTGTTAGGACCAAAACGAATGCGTCCCGATGTGGTCCGATTAACCGGAATTGACTGTATAACCTTTTGTGTGTCACTGAAATGGTCACTGATGCTGATAGCGATGCTAAATAATCTAAATAAACATAACAAACAAACTTCCTTCTCTGGTTTTAAACCATGTTTGCATGGACAAACCTCAAGTCAAGTCATGTCAGATTTATTTATATAGCACTTCGGCAACAATGGCAAGGAAAAAACTCCCTATACATTGAAAGGAATAAACCTTGGGAGGACCAAGAGGACACTTGTGTGTTCAGTGGCATCTCTGGTGCATTTATCAATCATTAACGTGCAATTTTCTTGTGACAACACTTCATATTTACATTACAGTAGCCTGTATACTGTATTACCACACCATTGTTCACAAAAATATATGACAGTTTTGAGATGACTGTTGAAAAATGTCAACCTTCACATTAAGTTAAAAAAGGGAGTTATTCAATCAGTGCCATGGCTCCCAATTGGTGGAATGAGCTTTACACACCAGTCAGAATAAATAACCTACTCAATAGACCTAAGATAATGTATACTGAGAAGTTGCTTGATATTTTCTTTCCCCACTTTTAATAGAAACTTTTCACATTTTGTAAATTGCCCTGGATAATTTCATTTGCCAAATCAATGAATGTAAATGTGTCAGCCATGGAAAATATTCCACCACCGTTTTGTGCAGACTTCTTCAGAATTATGCAGATATTCATTACATAAAGTTACCATTAGTGTGTTAGACATACAAGTTTTGACTAACTCCCAAGTCCACTGTTAGCTATACAGATGATCACTAGGGGGAGCACCATGGAACAAATCCCAATGAAAGGTCACAGGGGTCCGGAATGACCTGCAGGATCCAGTAGAATTATATAAAGCTAGTTTCTTTAAATACGTCCCAGCGGCTGACATTCAGTCACTTCCAGATGTATGCTGTTTTACTACATACAGTGAATTGAAGATGCTACAGTTTAAGCATAGCATACCAATGCAATGGGTATATTCACTGCTGACGACTAGGAATCCTTAACTAATTATCTTCATGCAGACTTACATGGAAAGATTCCCAGAGGAACATGCACTGCTTATGCACAGCCTGCGAATCTATAGCTTCACTTAGCCGATGGCTATTGACCCTGGGACTTGAATTTGACAGAGACTTTCAATTGATCTGTGTGTAAATGTGATTCCCTCCAACAGGATGTGGTACACACAATGATACTCGATCCAAGACACAAAGAGCTTTATGATGGCCCATCAAGAAGGCGATTATTTAACACTTTGACCTCATACAAGTCATCAGCAGCTTTCAAAGACAAGTCAACAGTCTAAATTGCATTGCAGCTCACGAGAGAAAACAAACAAACAAAACAATTTGCTTATTTGCTTAATCCTGGATAGGGTTGCAGGACAGCCAGTGCCTGGCCGGTGGTAAAGGAAGTAAGCAGGCAGACAAGGCAGGCATCATAGGGCACACACACTCATACACTATGGCCACTTTTAGCTTAATCAATTGACGTAAGGCATGTATTTGGGCTGTGGAAGGAAAGCAGAGTAAAAGGAAGACAGATGAGCAACATGCAAGCAGAGAAGCAACATGTAGACAGAGAAGCAACATGCACAATAAAAACACAGAAAGAATCCAGACCACCAAACCTTGGATAAGGACCTTCTTGCAGTGAGGCGACAGTGCTATTCCTCGGACCACCCACAAATAAAAGCATACAAACAAAAAACAGTAATCAGGCAATACTTAGGTGTAAAATATTGGCTGCACTGTAACCACCAGATGGCAGTCCATGGGCATTTTTAGACAGGACCTTTTCAACTGATTCCATCAAAACCATAAGCTTAAAAACTAAGGCAGAAATGGATCTCTCCAGCTTAGAGATGCCAAGTAACATCAGAACACCAAGATTCAATCAGCTTTTCCCCAAAATGCCTAGAGCCATTTAGATTGTTTTCAAAACTAAAACATTTAGATATCCATGTACATTTGAACTCTAGTTAAAGATCTAACTATGCATTTGTAGTTCCCACAGGCTTTCAATCTATTACATGTTGCACTGATAGTTGAAGGTACAGATAATATACATAATGATTTTTAAATCCTAATTTTTAACTTTTATTTTCATTTATGATTATTAGATATTTTAGAGAAACAGCATATGAAACAGACTTTTTTTTGTTTTGTTGTTTTCTATAAAATGTATTATTAGTATTATGTGAGGAGGATGCTGTCTGTGTGGTCTCTAAACATTTTCCCTAAAGCTATGAGGAAGCATTGTCTAAAGAAAGATCAATAGGACTAGAATGAATAATAATGTAGCACAATGATTGGGCCAGTGAATGATTTATGATATCCTAGAGACCTACAGGATTTCCTGCTCCTTGCAACTGATAGATGATATCAGAGTAAAGAGCAGAGGTTTAATACCCCCATAATGGGGCTTCCAGTAACCCAGCTCATTGATAATTTATGAAAGGACTACTTTAAATGTAGCACCGTGCTTGAGATCTAGAAGGGACATTCTGCTGTGAGAATATCTTCTTTGTTCAAGCCTCAACACTGTGGCACAGAACCTGATAACACTTTATTTTAGCATATCTAATAAACTGTAGTTCATTGTTTTATATTTTTATGGTTTCATTAGAGTAGAACACATAAAGAACCCAATAAAGACCATAATAATATGGTGCATTTCAACATTAAGTTACATGAGCTACTGTGGGACACCATGCGATCTGTATTGCATGACCTAAAGATGATGTCACAGAGTGGCCAGGGCAAGATCCAAACAGGGAGGTGAATGTTATAAACCTAAGGTTATACATCTGTTAGACATAAGGCAGTGATGATAGCCACCCATGGCTGGGTGTCTTGGACTAACTTATACATAAGCTAGGGCAGATAGAACTCTATTCCAGGCAGCTTAAAAATTTGAATATACTGGCTGCACAGTCCTCCACAAATCTTGCTGTTGTGCAATAAGTACAGATAACAGGCAATGGAAGCAACTAGAGTGAATACTGTAAAATCCAACATTGTTAATAATAATACATAATGATCTCATATATGAGAACCTCACATTCTCAGAACAGGAAAAATATTTTGTATATGATATACATTTTTAGTAGCTGTTAGTTTGTTAGCAGCTGGCTCATTGCAACAAGAAATAAATGTAAAATTAATGAAAGTTTTCTACTAAGATCAAATGTTTTGAAAACTACACATAAAAAAATGGGAATATTTAATGATGGCATATTTCATTTTGAAGTAGACCCTAATTGTGTTGGCATAGTACTACCTGCAGTGCAACTCTCCATAGTCTTCTGTTATAGATGAGTGAATAAACCATGCATTATTATCCAAATGTAGGGGAAATATACGGATACTGTACTTTACATCACCATTAGATCAGATACAGAATGCCATTGTTTTAGTAACAGCATAACAACCACATACCGTATATTTATTTCTCAGTCTTTCAATTAGAATACAACCAGAAAATACAGGAAACCCATATGCAGTATTAAAAACACATTAAAAAAACAGCTTCTATAGGCTACAGTGGCTAAAGAAGCGTGATCAGAAATTGCTTTTTGAAAGGATAGAAGCCTGAAGGCAACATTGTGTTTAAAAAAACAGGATGCGAAAAAAAATGGTGTCAGTGATGGGTGCATATGGATGAGGTCTGGACCTTGGTTACCACCTTAACTTTGCATTCCAGTGTCAGTGTGAATTTGATGCATGTAGCACACACAGGAAATCTACAGGCTTGACAGGGCAGCTTTTGTTTCAGACTTCGCCATTCCCACAGAACTAATGGCTGTAATTACTTTGCCTGCTGATGGATGACATTTCCAGGTATAACGTAATTCAATCACATCCATTCGGATTCCATTCAAATCCTGCTAATTTCCCAGACTACCCTCTCAGTAATTCACCTGTAAGTGAATTAGCGCCATCTAACAGGCACTATACGCGAGAGGATCAATATGGCAGGTAGACAGAGGAGGAAATGACAAGAGAGGAAGCCGCGCGCCAGCCGCCGAGCCGCTCATCCTGTGCTGCCCAATCATCACGCATGCGCACACCAGACGCCGGCGTGGAGGGGAGACAGAGGAGGAGGCAAGCGGGTGCGGGGGGCGGGGCTTGGTATAAAACACTTCACTCTGAGAACTTTTTGCCTGTCGCCTGGTTTTTGGGACAGCGTCATACACACACAAACACACATCTGCAGCACCATCTGGGAAAACTACCTACTTTTTTTCTCTCTACCAAATACTACGACGATTATTGTTTTTACTTCACTGACATGGAGCGAGAACACCACCTGAGCTTCCATTCTGTCTGCCACAGCTGCTTAAGTAGAGACAGTGGCAAAATCAAGGTAATCGCTTGGGATGTTTTGACTGTTGTTGTCGCTGGGGATTTTACATGACACACGTTTCCAAGAGTTCGCAGAACCAAGGCAGTGAGGTGGCGTGAGAAAATGTGATTTCTGAAGTATTTAACCGCTATAGGAATTCATGCATGGATTCACCTTATGTGTGTTTACTGTCATTCTACTCCACGTCTTCAGTCGTGCTTTAGAACTAGCTACAACTGTGTCAACTCTTTGCATTGTTAGTCCGTCTCTGTGCAAACTGTGCAATAAAAGTACTTGCACAAACATCAGGCATTAAAAATGGAAAGGTGCTCATCGCGAGGGGGCGACAGGACTTAGGGTCCAACCAAGCCAAATTATATGCTGAGTCTGGACCAACTCAGTCAGATATTGAGCAGATAGCAACTTGTGGAGCGTTGTGTAAGAACGACCTGGGAGGTAAAGTCAGATATTCATCCAGTACAAACAGTCCTTCCTCCATTTGGCCAGTCATCATGGAGAAGGTAGTGTCTTGTAACGGTCTGTATTGAAAAACACCGAATAGTTGAATTAAAAGCAAACAGAACCATGCAAATTTAACGACAGCTGGTACAAGGGTAGTAGGTTACAAGTGTTTAGAATCGCTTGTTGGACTCCGCTCCTGACCTGCTCGTTTTAAGTTTCATGGTGAGATCATATCGAGACTGTACACCCTGTGTTTTTGTCCGCAGGGACGAAAGCCGTGCTCGTCGAGTCAGATGCTCGTGTGCGCGCTTGCCCTCTCGCTCTTCATGTTTGAAATCGCCGCAGCTGAGACGTTATGCGGGGGAGAGCTGGTGGACGCGCTGCAGTTCGTCTGTGAAGACAGAGGCTTCTATTTCAGTAAGTGCCAGCGTGTTTTTTTTTTTTTTGTAGTCGTGTAAGTTTGTGTGTTTCTGCGGGGAAAGGCGCTCGAGAACGCGCGTAAACGCGCGCAACAGTAATTGGTTGCCAGATTGGAAAGAACCGCTACGTTTTCAATACATGCAGTACAATGTGCTGACAATAAACCGGGTACGAAGTCCATCTTTACAATCGAATAGTATCACCCCTCGTTTTTCGAGCTAATGCTTCTTAAAGCAAGCAAATTTGAACGAGCAGAGCCAATGTGCGCGCTTGCTGACTGGACGCATTCTGTGTTCCGTATCTCTTGATTGCATAGTAAAAGCGCAGCGCTAAACGGTCCACAATGGCCCGCTTGTTTACTCGCACATTCCGTAAAGGACAGTAATAGTACCTAAGTGGCATTCCGTTCACCCCACCAGCGTGTTCCCAGGCTTACGAGTTGTTCCTCCTGAGCGTGGAACTTGAAGCTTGATCCTGCTATTAGCAGCGCTTTGATGTGAAAACAGATACCCTGACAGATACAGATACTATACCATTTGTGACATGTAAGATTCTAATAAAAACGTGTGCAGTTCCTTTCAGTACCCGTCTTACATGGATATTTTTTCTTAAAAGGTCAAAAGTGGTTTGCAATATTTGTTTCTTTCCACCACGAGCACTGACAAACAGACAATGCCTTTGTGCTCTTCTGGCCACAGAAGCCCAACTGCCCAAAGAGATCATTATCCAATTTAGGGCAGGAAAGTTTCTGCCCCTCCTCCGATTCCAATTTCCCTCAATCATGTTTCCTGTCCTGCCAACAAATCCTGTCCATTGCCCTTTTTGGAATGTCAAAAAACAACGGATTATCAAGGGTACATCTTATCAGATTTCCTACTCGTCTTTGTCACATGTCCCTTCCCTCTGTTTAATGCTGGTTTTCCTCATACATTCTGTTCCCTTCACCTATTGTGCTCTCTCACACAACACAAGGTCAAAGTAAGCCACCGTTTTTTTTTACTGAGTCTGGTTGTGTTTTTTTTATGTATTAACTCAGTGCTTGTGAGGACATGTTCTAGATGTGTATAAATGCATCAAATTAACATACAAACACAACATACAAATCACTCAACTGGACATCCTAACAAGGTTAGCGTAGATTGACGTAAATGAAAACTTTCTGACCTAGACTTCATTTAATTCTCTTTGTTCCACTGTATACATTTAAGTACATGATAACTACCATGTGAATACAGATGGGCGCTTCTGTTTAACTGTAATTACAATATTTAATGATTACATTTCAATTCTGTTCCTAAGTCGTTGGTGTTGTATGTCCACAGGTAGGCCAATAAGCAGGTCAAACAGCAGACGTTCTCAAAACCGCGGTATCGTGGAAGAATGTTGTTTTAGGAGTTGCAATCTTGCATTGTTGGAACAGTACTGTGCCAAGCCTGCTAAGTCAGAGAGGGACGTTTCAGCCACTGCTCTTCAGGTCATACCTCCGATACCAGCATTAAAACAGGTATGGAAACCACCACCATGGAAAAAACAGCTCTGTTCTATCACATAGACCATCTAGAACTACAGAAACCACAAGCAAGTTTTTCTCTCAGAACAGCTGACAAAGTGGAAAGTGATATTAGATCTGGAATAGAGGTCATTTACAGATTTTCCCAGACACAGTTCAGTTCTTTAAAACATTTTTTTTACAAGAGGTATTAAAGGCATTGTGATATAAGAGAGTTAGGGCCAGTCTTATAATATTTTAAAATGACAAAGGTTGCTTTAACTGCTGTTATGCCCACTGTTATAAATAACAACTTTTTATGTCTCATTTTTTGTTTAACATGTTTGTACTGGGCCAGACAGTGGTTAGAAAGTTTAAGCTGGAGTAGTAGTTTGCACTGACTCATATTTACTAGCTTTGTGTAGTAAAAGAGAAGCATTTGGACACATTTTCCTAGTGTGGAGCAGAGGTACAAATGTCTATTTTAAACCCTTTTAAGTTGTTAAATACAAAACTACTGTTTAAATAATTAGGCATTATAGAATATATGTTAATTATATAAACATGAATATGAAACAAGTGTTTTTTATTAGTCGGTTTTTCCTAAAATTGTTGTCTAATATAAGTCTTAGCAGGCAGGGAAAAAGTTCAGGTTAGTACTTGTTATAAGATTTAGTGATCTTTATTGTTAGGAAGCTTTTTGAATGTAAAAGAAACGATGTAAAATGGACCATGTTCTTATTATTTTATCTTTATATAGGATGTCCCAAGAAAGCATGTGACTGTAAAATACTCCAAATATGACATATGGCAACAGAATGCTGCCCAGAGACTTCGGAGAGGCATCCCAGCCATCCTGCGATCGAAGAAGTTCAGGCGGCAGACAGAGAAGGGCAAGGCCCGGGAGCAGGCCAATGTCCACAAGCGTCTCATCACACTTCCCAGCAGGGTCCCTCCCCTATGGCATCCGACGGAAGACTATGTCAGCCACAACTGAGTCTGGGAGATTTTGCACAGCGTTAGAAAAGAGACTAGGGGATCATAGCTTTGTATCCGACGTCATTTTTGTGGCAGTCCTCTATATCTCCGCATCCCTTCCCCACAGTCGTGTTCGCACTCTTCCAGTCCTTACTTTTGCTGTTTCATGCATCAACATAGAAGGCACATGACATATGAGACCAAACTACAGAAAGCAGATAAGTGACTGCATTTCAGGCGGATCTTCAAAATATGAAAGCAGAACAACGGAAGAATACATGATACATGTACGCAAGAGTCAAGGACATCACCACATGAAGAACTTTTAGCATGAACAACAAGCATTCAACGTCATTCTTCCAAAACAGAAATATATCTCAGTTAATCCTTATTCTTGCTAGTTACTTTGCACCGCTCACTAAAAGGGACATCCACACTGTAAGGAATTGCTTTGTAAAATTAGATTCCTGTTCCAGCACCTTCTAATCACAAATGGAAAAAAAGCAGAGGAGAGTCTGCGAATTGCACATTGCCACGGATTACGTCAAAGTTCTTGTTAAGTAAATAAAGGCACTATTTTTTTATGGACAATGGACGCATAGCTAAAAAAATGTCATGGTGCTAGCTTTGTGAATGGACTCAAAGGAAAGGAGGTCAAGAAGCACGATTTTTTTTCTTCGAATAATTATTAAACTTTCCGTTTTAAGGAAAGTGTGACTGTTACAAAGAAAAAAAAGCATATCGGCTGTGGCGGTGTGTGAAGAGGGGGTCCACTGCATACAGATGTGTCTGAGTAACGTGTGGCATCAAAATGTGCAACAGTGGCGCTGTGTGCGCCCCATGTTTCAGTTCTCTCTGCACTCAGACGAAGGAGCCGTGTGGGAGGACACTGGGAGGGTGACGCTAGGGTCTGGACTGCACATAGCCCTTGCCTTGCACTGCAGGAAGTGGGAGTTAAGGGACTTGATATAAGTGGGATGTTTTTAATCTTCTGGTTTCTTTTCAAGAAGATGCTTCAAAGTAAAAAAAAAAAGGTAGAACATAATCTGTTCGGTCTCTGGTACCGTGACATTCCTGTTGATGCAACATATTTCATATTTGTTTTTAATTTTTATCCTTGATTTCGTGTTATTTTACAGTTCTGAAGAAAGGCACAAATATCATGTCAAAGGGAAAAATACGCAATAATGTCAACTAACATTTTGTTATGTTTATCAGTAGTATTCACATGCTTTTGCCTGAAAACAGATACTTGAATATATAAATATATAAATATTAAAGTATATATTATATATAATTAGTTTCCAGGGACGTCATGTTATATTCGTTTAGTCTGAGCTGTATCTTGCATAATGAGCCGCCAAGCTTTTTGTTTGTTTGTTTAAGTACAAATATGGGCACTGTATAAAGGCATTATTTATTTTGTTATAAAATATATATGAAAATTGGTCCAAATACAGTAATATACATAGCACTGATGCTCAACTGATAAATCTTATTTTATATGCTTTTCTCTACCCATTGTACTTGTATGGCTTCTTTTTGTAGACACTTTGTACCAAAAATATTTCTTTTTTTTTTTTGCTTACAGTTTGCCACTTGACCATTTTAAAATGATTTCTACAGCAGAAGTACCCTGGATTGCTTAGTCACTTAGGCGCATTCTCTAAAAACTCTGCCGTTGTCATGGCTTATTGATTCGCCAAATTGATTTCTTTTATTAAAAAGTACTCATGCTTGACTTTTACAACCGGTTCCATATGCAGTAACTATACTCAACATAAAAAAAAAAAAAATTAGCCCAGATTTTTACTATTGCAAATGGAATTGGAATGGAAATTATTTTTAATATAAATATACAGAATATTCATTGTAGGTATTGGTGTGAAAATTGATCCATTTCTTTGAGGGGTGTTTAAAATTTTGAGTGTTGTTTATAAGCCAGTACCTGGATAGACATGTGACTCTGAGAAAATGATGTTTTACATGGATCAGTTACCCTGATTGTTACTTCAAGCATGGTAGTTAAGCCACAGATGGGTGTCAAGGGCAGCTTCTGTTAACACTATTAACTATGGCTTTGTGATTGACAGATGGAGTGCTCAGCCTCTTGGTGTTCACTGGTGGGCAGTGAGACGACCATCATAGCTAAGGTCGATCAGGGTTGGGTGAGGGTGAATGGGGGCAGGCTTTATACTAATGGATTTGTTACTGACTGTCTCCATTTACTCTCCAGTCTTAATAAATTGATAAAGGGCTACCTTACTAAACCATTCTTTAATACTCAGGTAGAAAAAAATGGTTTCTGAAAGACCGTTGCAGAGTAAGAATGTGTTGATATCAAATGTCCTTTTGTACCTTTTATTAACGTGAAAAAATTCCAACACAATATATAATCCAAGAAAAAAACTTATGTCATGTATTAGGGATGGAAAAGATGAGCCAGTATTTTAAGAGAACCTAGTTGCTACAGAATCTCAAACCCTGTAACCACTTTGCATCCACTTTATTCTCGGAATCTCTCTACTTATCCATATCAGTTGTGAAAAAAACAGTGCAATTATGATGATGTTGATGATTATTATTACTACCTGCTAGGACTGCATCCTCTCTTTTGTTTGAACAGGCATCTTTCTGTGTTAACATCATGAAGGAAAAAAATATTTGCGCAAACTATAGAGGTAACTTTTGCCTACCCATAACAACAAGAACATAATAATGTCAGTAGCCCACTCAGCCTGTGTGTATTTTTATTGACGTAACCTCTGCACGCTAGAACGTCCAAAATGCACATTTCATGTACTTTCATTTTTACTATCAATAAAGAATACATTTTATCAAATATATTTTAGTAATGTAAAAATGTGTATATGTGTGTATGCATGAGTGTCTGTATTTGTTTGTATGCTACTTTCTGTGAAAATATTTTTGGATCCTTGCTGCATTTTGCGCCATAAATGCTCTTAGTTATGATCTTATTTGCTGGGTGATCTGTATTTAGTGAATTTATTTAATTTTCTCTCAAATCCATCTAATACCAGGGCTAGTAATTTTTATTTAATGCAATGGTTTGTTCAAAAGATAAACAATGGTGTAGTTATCTGCAGCTTTGCTGTATGCCTCCTATTGGCGTGGTATTAAGTAATTCATCAACAAGTGCTCACTATTTTTAATTCTTGCGCTGACTTATTTGTCTGTTAAAACACTGTCAAAAACTAAAGAATCAAAACATATTTCTGCCATGTAACTGTAAGTCTGGGACTATTTAGGGTGGTTAGACCAGAAATGCATCACTCAAGATCCCGAACAAGCAGTATGGAGAATGCCATTATAATGACATATGAAGAAAGTACTCAAACAATAATAAACTAACTAGAAATCAGTCACTTATTACTGCCATAAATGGAAATGTGTATGTGCTTCAGAGGAAAGAATAGTATTATATTTTATATCTGTAATAAGACTGTATAACATTAAACATAAATAAATGACTGCAAAATGTTAAACTGCTTGTGTAAATTTACATTTACAGTCATAGCATTTAGCAGATGCCCCTATCCTCGGCGACTTTCATTAAAGCTGACCAGTTGATGCTACAGGTTTTGAACAAAGGCCCGACAATGGTAGCTTAGTAGAACCATTGTCTAAACTTGAAACCTTGTATATACTATGCCAGAAGCTTGACTGTTGAACCCCAAACACATATGATTATTTGGTTAATTAAAGCATGTCGTTGTTTTTAATGCGTAAAATCAGACACAGAGTCTGTTGCAACCTTTACAAAAACATGACCCAGAAAACTAGAAAAACAGAATGAACTGCACTTCTTCATCAACTTCTAAAATAGAACTTGCATAGCTTTCAAACTAAATAGCATGTTCACTATTGGTCCATTATTGTTTGCAGAAGGTTACATAATTAGGAGGCCCTTCTGACAGATACTGGTTGATTGGGAACTGACAATTAGATCACTTTGTGGTGCACTGAAGAAATACAATCTCGGCTTTATACAGTGTAACAACCAGCATGGCACAACCAAGGATCTGGAGAGAAATTGATAATAATAATGTGAGCACTTAAATTGTCTTACATTGTTTCTTTTCTTTAAGAAAGTGCTTGAAGTACTTTTAAATGACTTGACCTTTACATTTTTTTTCTAGTCATGCAGACCTATAATATGACCCCCTTTTGCCTCTATTGAGACTAGAGCAATTAGAAGCAGCGATAGTTGGCAGGAAATTGCATGTGCAGGCTTTATCCAGGGAGACTGGCTTTAGACTCTCTGGCCTGGCTTTCAATAGTTGGCTGGGGATTTGGTGCATCCCGTGCATTCAACCGACCATGAGTAACTCTAATGTTTGTGTGAGAGAGTTCTTCAGATGATTTCTAATATATGTGGCTTTTCTGCTACCCACAGAAATATACACCATATAAGTGTATATATAAGTGTAAACCATAAGTGTAGTTTTTCTAATGCCATACAAATCTGATCTGATCTGAATCTGACTTAGTATTAATCAACATTAATCATTGATTTTTCCATACTGCAAAATGATCTCTGTGGATAGACCTCTAGGTGAACAGTATGGCCTACAATCTACAATCATACAATAATACAATCATACATCATATAATCATATCTTATAATTATCAATATTGGGCATACAATGGGAATGTACTGCCAACAATCTTCCAAAATCCACATTTCAGTCCCAAGTCTAATCATAAGCCTACTTTACCTGTCACTGGCGATGTACAGTATCTGTCCCTCTGATTCAGCACACAATTCAGCTTTTTTTTTATTCACACACACAAACAGAAAATATCACATGATATCACACAGTATTTTGTGAACATATTTGCACTTACAACAAGTGAAAAAGTGACAGTAAAAATAACAAGCTCAGTATAAAAACAACATTATAAATTAATGAAATGCATTATAAATTACTTGAAATGCAGACGATGCAAAAAGATTAAAACCTGTGCTAAGACCCATCTTATTTATACATATTTCTGCATATTTTAATACTGACATCTTGGGGCATATGGAAAGAAAATAAACATTTATTATCATAAAGTATTTGGCCACCTTTTCAGATGATGTTAGTCAGATGTCAGATGATAACTGACAGTTAGTTAGATGTCAGTTATGTGTGCCAGATGATGCTACAGCTCTTGTAGGGACACAGAACACAAATGAGTTGTTACTTATATCTGCATTATAAATTAGCAGAAATATGCACGTTTGTTACCTGCAGCGGTTGTGTTAACCTCTTTAAATTATAATGCATGTATATTTACCAGTGGAACACAAATAATATATATGTTTAGTCCACCCACTTACTGCTTCACTTTTATTTACTTCCTCATTTCCTTTATAATTGTTTTATCTAAGTCATGGCCAACTTGGTCTTTTCATGGAACACAAAAAAATGGCCAAATTGTGCCCAGTTGTGACAACATCATGGAGCTGGTGGATGTTAGAGACCTTGCACGTCTCCACCTTCCATTTGAGAATGCCTCACAGATGCTCAATGGAGATAGGCTTGACCTTAGTTTTTTTTAGCAAGGCAGTTGTTGTCTTGGACATGTGTTTGGGGTCATTATAATGATACAATACTGCCCTGTGACCCAGTTTCTGGGATAATTCTCTGTTTCATAGTACCTTTTGGCATTCATGGTTCCCTCAATGAACTGTAACTCCACATAGTATGCAGCCCCAAACCATGACATTCCCACCACCATGCTTGACTGTAAGACACACTTGTCTTTGTTCTACTCACCTGGTTACTGCAACACACTTGTGCTGGACACCATCTGAACCATATAAATATGTTTATTTTGGTCTCATCAGATCACAGGACATTGTTCCAGTAATACATGTCTTAGTATGCTTGTCTTCAGCAAACTGTTTGAGGGCTTTCTTGTGTATCATCTTTAGAAGAAAAGGCTTCCTTCTGGGATGACAGTCACGCAGACCAGTTTGATACAGTGTGAGCGTATGGTCTGAGCACTAACAGGATTACCCCACACCCCTTTAACATCTGCAGCAATGCTGGCATCTATTTTCAAATGCCAACATTTGGATATGACTGTATGGCCTTGGTCACCGTGCTGCAGCTCACTTTCAGGATGTTGACAGTCTGCTTATTGTCTAGGCCATCTTTATGTACAGCAATAATTATGCGCCATGAGGTGCCATGTTAAACTTCCAGTGACCAGTATGAGATAGTGTGAGAGCAATAAAATGTAACACACCTGCTCCCCATTTTCACCTGAGACCTTGCAACACTAACGAGTCACATGATACCAGGTAGGGAAATGGCAAATTGGGTACAATTTGGCCATTTTCACTTAGGGGGTTTTTCATTTCGTTTCCCAGAGGTTTAGATGTTAATGGCTGTGTACTGAGATATTTAGAGAGAACAGCAAATTTACATGGTTATACAAGCTGTAGACACACTACTTTACATGTAAATAAATGTAAAATGCTCCACTATAAAATTAAATGTGAGGGGTGTACTGTATAGTTGTCTTTTTTTTAAATCCGCAATGTGATATTTCTTTCTCTCAAACAATATGTATCACCTCAAATAGCTGGTTAATCATGTTTGAGAGTAGAGAACTCTCATCAATGGCCAAGCGCCATTTTTTTTACTGTAATATAAAAATGAACAACATCCCTCTTAAAAGTATTTGATTCCACATTTGTGTTTCTGTGTTGTAAGGTAATATAGTATTGGCTAGAATTTGAGTCTATATTGTTTTTTTTTAGATCTTGATTGCAGGATATTTAACTACCTATTATCTGTAAGTGTGCACCGTAGTGTTTATGAGATTAAATTGACAGTATTGAGTAGCACATTCCTCCCTTCCAGCGAAGGGCATAAAGATGCTACGTTTCTTGGCTTACCTGGACTATGCTGAGATATTTACATATGGGCCATCTCACTGCGTTCATTTTCTTATCACAGTATCACAACAAACTTTGTCATAATTATTATTGGTACAAAACACAATTATATGTTAGTAGATGAATGTTGCTGTGATGTTTTGCTTAAACTTTATTTTGGTATTTTTGCTTTCATCATCAAAAAATATGATTTTCAAATCATTTAATAGTATGGGCATCTGTGCTGCTCTGAGAAAGCTTCTGATATTCTGTCCATTCTGATATACAGTAGATCATCAAAGAAAGGCTAAACCCTAAATTTTAAAAGTAGTGTGGATGCATTCCTAGTTAAAGAGAGGTAAAAAGAAAATAAAGTGGTATTACAGCATGTTCAGACACTGAATGTAGCCTGGAGTGTATAATCCGGTGAGCAAAACGATTGTGTTATTGGTGTAATGAAATTTTTCTTGGCATAACCATCTTGGCTTTTTTGAAAATTACATGTTTTTTGATGATGAAGTCATCATCATTATATTTAATTATACTGGTTTATTGTCTCTTGCCGAATGTTTGGCTTTGGATAGTATAAAACATTTAAACTGCCCCCTATCTTACAGCATAGTTACACCTTTTTTAATGATCTTTGTCCTCGCAGTTTTAAAAAAAGTATAAGAAGCAGCACCCTGTACCTTCCTGAAACATTAGCCATGTAAAGAAAGGTCAAGAAATGTCACTGTGTACATTGAGCAATCCGCTTTGTGCAATGTGTATCCAGCCACAGAAAAGTTCAAACACAAGAACTTCATGTGTCTCAGGTTTCATTTCCTCTCAATCTTAGCTGTGTAAGTGTAACAAGAAAACAATTTGATTTTACTGTCGTATAAATCTATGTTAGCATTTTATTATTAAGCCTTTTTGTTATTATTCCGGCATAATTATGCGATACTGGTGAAAATACTTGGTAAGCAGCTGTTACACTACTGTTTGATTGCTTGCTTTGCATATAGGGCAGTGCTGTTGCATTCTTCTCTAGAATGGAGGCAAAACAGCAATTATCAAATTACTCTGTGGCAATCGGATGCATGTGGAGGCAACCACTAAAACACCAGCTCTCAATCTGAAACCACAAACTGCAACATACACACTCACACCACCCCAAGCATAATTTTTTTTTACATGTATTTGTAAAATAAAACACATTGAAGAAGTGCTATTTAGCTACCCCCTAAAAAAAAAAAAATTAATAAAATAAAATCAAAGAAAAATATAAGAAAATGTATGAGGCTGAAAATATGTCCCTCTTAAGTCTGCTGTGTCATAATGCTGCCCAAAAGACTGTCAGTTTCATTTTAATGCTTCACTAATACAGATGGGACAGTGTCCAGAAATGCTTTTGCACAGCACTGGCCGGCTCACTTGCAGATAGTGAATGACAATGTCTGCTCTGTTTGTGAGCCACACACAAGACTTTGTGGTTAATGATGGGTGGCAGTGTTTATGTGTGTGCATGTCCTTGCGCATGTATATCTATCCTTGTTAGCACTGTATGTCCTCACTAAGATAACAATACCTAAATAATATAGGAATGTAAGCTTGCTTGCCTGGTGCTTGGAAACGAAAGCACATTATTAAACAAAATAACTAAAGCTTTTATTAAAAAGAAGCATATTTTGGTTACCTAGCTTAGGGAAGGCATCAGGGTTAACATTATTAATGTTAACCCTGTGTGTGTGTGTGTGTGTGTGTGTGTGTGTGTGTGTGTGTGTGTGTGTGTGTGTGTGTGTGTGTGGTTTTTTTGTGCACGTGTGGGTCAAGTTAAGTAGGTCAAGACCAAGTGTCTGATATTTTAGACTTTGAGGAGACAACTGTTGCATTAATAAAACTGCTCTTAATAAAAGAAGAGAAAGAACATTTGCTTTAGGTTACAGAAATAAAGGTTAGGGATAATTTAGTTGTAGGTGTAGCATTTAGCTTCAGAAATAATGCAACAATAGAACATCTGCACAATGATTACAAAGACATACAAACTTAATTCACAGTACACAATACACAGTAATGCATAGTCACTGAAAGGATGCTGCAAATATAGCAGTATAAACATGTGTAGGTGTGTGTATTCCAGAAAGATTTAGTATATTGTAATGGATAATAAAATTACATTGCATGTTAGCATTCTTAAAACACACTCACTTATATTATTTGATTATATACTACTATGCTTATTTATACATGCAGACATTTTCAAAGTAACTCAGTGAATCATGAACAGATTTAGTAACTACCTTTTACCTTCACTGAGACCTTTAATGCATTATGCATTGTTGCGATTTGAAGAACAAGAGAAGGAGCAATTTACTCCCTTAGTAGTTAAAACCATATCCATTAGTAATGAATCGTATGCTGTTAATAGCCTCAGTTACTCTGGTTTGTTTTTTGTTTTCTTTCTCTTGCATGAACAGTACGTTCCTAAGCAACCAGACTGTGTAGCGTTACCAATTACTTTGCTCAGCGCAAGTAGACGAACATATATTGTTTACTATACATGTTTTACTTATAATGTAACTAAATTATTGATGTTCCACCAGTGGTAATCTCAAAACTCCAAATCACTGACTATAGTCCGGCTAAGAACTTGAAACTGAAGCAAGCCTACTTCACATTGAGTCAGAACCAATTAAATAATTCCTGCCCTCTTTTCTAAAACTCTTCCTTTTCACTATGCGCTAATGCTGGACAAAAAAGCCAACCATGCAGTTTTACCTTGTAGTCATCATGAAAATTACTACAATGGTACAAAGTGATTGTGTTATTACAAACCCTTGGTAAAAATTAAGGAATACCAAGCTGGACCCAAAATTCTGCATGTTTCTGAAATATTACAAGCTTTTCAACCTTTAGTTGCTGAAAAAATGTGACATAAGCAAGGCTGTGACGTGATAGGTGGAATATTGTGAGTCTAACAAGATCGCATCACTGTGAGGTGATGAGGGGGCTGTGTATGGTCACCTGTGGTGAACCTTGCATCAAAACCAATGTTGTTCCTAAGTGTGTTATTTTGCTGTGGAAAGGATGAAAGGTGTTTTTTGTTTTTTTTTTACCCACAATTTAACGTCAAGCAGGACAATAATGCATTCTCATAGCATGGCATAAAACACCTTATTTTCTCCTCATATTTGCTTTTTCAAAATCTCCTCTTGAGGATCACAGAGCTTTCAGTGCCCAAAGGCAGTCATTATGTTAGTAAGTCAATCACTCTTAGATGTGCCTGGCTTTTCTAAGCTGGTAAACATGCATTATGTCCTACGCACCAGACAGACTGTGCGTGTGTGCCATGAGTATGGTGTGTAATTTTGGGTCTTAAGTGAACGTTTACTTGTCTGTGCATAACCCGAGCTGTGTTATTTGTGTTGGTATAAGTTGGCCAGCACTTTCCTAGATAGCAATGTATATGAAGAAACCCAGACAATTTAAAGGGGACGTAGCCTATATTTATCCTTTGTTATAGTCTTTTAATTTAAGTACACAAAATCATTTATGTGTTTTTTATATCACAATTAATTATTAATTATTTTTACATGTCACTTTTGAACCACTTTTACAGCATTATATTAAAACAGGCTGTTATGTTCACTGTGCCTTTAAGACTGTTATATGTAAATGAATTCTATTCACTGACCCCACCATGAATGAAGTTAGCACACCATGTCTCCTCCTGCCAAACATGAGTTACTAAGTCCAATATAACAGGACTCTGGTGTAACAGCAATAACTTTTTGGAAGCTCAGCATTCATTCCAGTTTAAAAGAAGTCAAGGCAGGGGTATACTATCGATTTATATCCTTGAATGAACTCAGAAACTACATAACATTTAAGTCCTTTACATTTTTCAGTCTTCTAATTAGCTTACTGTCCAAGACCATTTAAGGTCTTTTGCCATAAGGGTTTTCTTATCATCTGGGTTAAAGGTGCGGTTTTTAAAAGGAAACACTTTTGAATTAGACAGAAACAAAAGCCCATAGAAAATAACAAATGTGATTGCTGTAGCTTTTTCACATGTATCAAACCTAATTGTATGTTTAGACTGATGTATAGGGCTTAAAGTGAAGCTTTTAGATTGTGACTAGAATTTGTTGTGGAGGTGGTTTGTTTATTTATATATTCATGTTCGAAAGTTCATTCAAGTTCAGGCAGT